>JADRCD010229999.1:0-21094 GCA_019843815.1 Montemys delectorum | reverse complement strand
CACACACACACACACACATTCTCTCTCTCTCTCTCTCTCTCTCTCTCTCTCACACACACACACACACACACACACATTCTCTCTCTCTCTCTCTCACACACATACACACACACACACACACACACACACACACACATACACACACACACACTAAATTATTTTTTGGTTTTGTTTTTTAGATTAGGGTCTAGCCCTGGGGAGCATTTTTGTTTGTTTTGGTTTCTGTCTTTTGAGACAGGGTCTTTCTATGTATGTCAAACTTATTTTGACCTTTTTATGGCTCAGGCTAGCCCCAGACCTGTTGCTAGAATTTACAACTACAATAAGCCCATATAAAAACCACATAATCCAGTTATTATAAGCTATATGCCTAGATTGGGCAAATCCAACACTATACTACTTGTTCTCCAGCTATAAGACCCTTTGCTACTTGCAGTTTCTCCTGACCATGTGATTCTGCTCCATTATGGCTTCCTCCTCCTCTTCTTCCTTCTCCTCTCCTTGTGTTCCTCCCTCTCTACCTGCTTTCCTCTCCAAGACCTCCCATCCCACCTGTCTCCTTCACTGCCCAATCACAGGCTCTAGCCTTTATTGACCAGTTAAAATGGGGAGAAGGTTCATATGAGATTATCTTCTCCCCATGAGTATGTGATTTTGAGGGAGCAGAATTAACATCAGAATACAAACAGCATTAGGGCAACCCACAACATTTCCCCTTTTTGTCCAATCAAAAAAGTTCTTTTTTTCTCTCAGATATAAATTTAGTACAACTATAACAATTATGCAAATTATAAGGTATGATATACACTTAACATCCAGTTTGTCATATTTGTCAATTTACATAAAGTACTCTAACTTATCCTAACTTAAAAAGTTTATAATTCTATGCCTGAATTATGTTGATTTTTCACTTGGATTACCATCCGAAATCCATCCTTTCAAATCTGGAATATCTTCTTTAATGCTAAACAACTGAAGTTCAGTTATGAGACTATAACTAGTCTTGAACCCTGTCAGAGATCTGAGAAGGAATTAAATATTACCTGAATATATATGTAGGAAGCACAAAGACCTAGCTTCCAAAATCATACAACTTGTAGAGCCAACTGGCTGCCTGGACAGTCCATTAATTTCATATAATGTTGGTGCATCTGTCTTCACCCTTCTGCCCAGAACCATCTGACCTTAAGTAAAGCAGGAATTATGAAGGACTAACTTACTCTGTATTGGCAGAGGTTAGCAGTTGGCTCTCCTACCTCTGTCCTTTTTGGACAGTATTTTTTGTCTGCAGGTGAATTAGGGCAATTCTTGATCCGTGGCTACCTTGACACAATTGGAGGAAATGATGTTCAATATCTTCCTTGAAGTGAGATGGGTGTAGTGTCAGGAGCACACATGTCTAGTCAAATGATATTTGACTAGGTTCAGCTCAGCATAGATTAGGATGTTGGAACATTGGTGGAGGTCAGAAAGCAATGTGCAATTTAGCTTAACTTTTAGTCAAATCATTCCTTGAGGGCACCTTTATACCTAATATAGAAAGAAAGCACGTAAGATCCTCCATCTACTATCTCAAGGACAAATCTGGGGAGCACTTACGAGTTAGGAAATGCCAAAAGAGCCCCAGGAGACTAGCTTTTTGAGGCTTTTTGCCTCAGGAATTGCTGTCACACTCTACTGCAGACTCTACTGGAGTGGGTGTGGCAACAACCTATCTATAATTATAAAATAACCATAATCAGATGCTCAAACCCAAGGAATAGGGATGATGACTCTCCATGGCTTTTTCCTGCTGAATAGGAGTGATGAATATATAAGTTGTGTGTGTGTGTGTGTGTGTGTGTGTGTGTGTGTGTAATTTTTAAGGGGTGGAGTGGGGAAACTTGGAAAAAAATCAATTAGACTTAAGAAAGCTAGCTTTAGCATCTGTTATCCAGTCTCTGTATGCTTAAAAGGTTCAGGGCTTGATTGAAGTTCTGTTGAAGTTCTGACTGGATCAGTCTAAAAGGCTGAATGAACCGAGGTCATCAGGAATAAATAGCTATTCCTGAAGCTGTTATGGAAGCAGGTCTTTGTAATGCATCAGGAGGCAGGGAACTTGAACAGGTCATTTCAGCATCCCCAAGCACAAATCTTGTCAGAGATGTATCTTGGTGTTTCATTCTTCAATATGAATCTTATAACCAAATTTTTGTTATTATATGTATTGTGCAAAGTGCACAGATCAGTTAAGGATGAATTTTTGCCCCTTGTTTGAGCAGGTGAAAGACAACTGTCTTTTTTATGAACTAATTTGATGTAACAACCAAGTGTAATAAATCTTCATTCATGCCATGTAAAGAGTGGCATGATGGATCTTAAAGATTCTATAACCAACAAGATTTATTGTTTAATTTTAGCTGAAATTTTGGCTTAGAGACATTCTTATATCTAAGCCAGTTACAGGGCTGATCCCATGTGGAGGAATAAGCAAACCATGTTACCTCTCCTGTTTGATCTTGAATTTTTCTTTTCTGTCTGTAGCCAAGATCTTCAGGGGGTCTTCCTCTATCTTGTCCGCTCCATATCACTTTGGAAGGGGTTTAAAGTCTTTTCTTTTTTCCTGTTAACACAAACACAGAGCTTCTCTCCCAAAATAGCATGCCCTTGGTCCAGCAAACTGAAATCATCTAAAGTATACATTGATTCAGTTTAGCAGCTTCCTTTTTCTTTAGCTCTGCTCTATTTTGACATCTCTCATAGAGGATTTGTAGTACTATAACCAGCAAACTTATAACCTTCTGCATTTTGGTAACTAAGACAATTTAAAGAAATTACAGTGTCGTATGCCAGGCTAAGCAATCGCAGAATCCCTGTGGAGCTAATGTTCAAAGAACCCAGTTGCTGGTTTGAACAAAGCATTGACTTCCTAAAATTCCATCAATTCCTCCATTTCTATATTTTATTTAGACTTGCTCTCAGTGGCCTGCCTCTCCTATTAAGGTTGTATCAGACAAACGAGGTCTAATATCAATTGTATATCTAATCCATTCATCTATTGGTACTGACCTTACCTTCAACGGTCTGACTACTTCTTTTCATTCAGTATTTGCATTTTCAAAAGCTAAAGACTCGATTAATGCCTTTCTCGCTAATGCATCCCATACACTCCTTTCTGCAGTGGAAGTCAACCTTTGCAAAAAGTGAGGCAATGTTTCCTTTGGACCTTGCATGACTTGAGAAAATGGTTCAAGTCCTTTCCCTGTTTCTGTGACTTTGTCCTAGGCATTTAAGGCTGCCAAGTGACATAATGTCAAGCTTTCTTCATCATATTCAGCCTGAACCTCTACCTCAGCAAAATGACGTTCACCAAGCAGCTGTTCTTTAGAAATATGGATACCTCTGGCTCTATTTTGTCATGCTATCTCCTTCACCTCTTCTCTCCACCATGAGAACCCTTGTAAATGTGACCCAGGTTCTAATATTGCTTTTGACATATCCTCCCAGTCTTGGGGGATTATTCTATTTTTAATAGCTTAGCAAGTCAGGATTTGTTTTACAAATGGCGAATGTATTCTAAAATTAGTGATACTTTTCTTAAATTTTCTCAATTCTAACATCCATGGGTTGCTATTTGAATTCTTTATAATTCTGTGGATGATCATTATCTGCTGGCTTTTGTTGTATACAAACCTAAGGTTTGTTGTATACAGACCGAAGGCGATTCTCCTGTTCACGTGCTCCCACACCCCAGGGTGAATCATTAGGACTATGAAAACTCAGGATCATATAAGTGGACAATAAATAATAAATGATTAGCCAGTCAGGAAACACATTTTCAAGAGCTGGGGCTTCTCTGTCAAATAAATCTGGCTTTCTTTTTGCCTGGGGTCTGAAGGTGGTGACTATCCTTCTAGGATGCTGCGGTGATTTCCTGTTTCTGATTGCAGACACACACCTGCCATTTCCTAGTGTCTCACCACCTCCTGCAAAACCCTCTGAATAGGTCCATTCCATTCTGTGTATGAATGTAGGCCCAGCTGTGAGCCTACAAAATTCTGGCAGGGCTTCCGATAGCAGGGTGGGTACTACCCATGTGGTCAAAATTCTGTCACAGTGTGTGATGCCTGGGCAAAGGAGTGGGGAATCACAAGCTATAGCAAATGGTTGTACTGCAAACCCTCTGTTCCATCCAAACCTTGCAATTCCTTCAAGAAGGAACTCACTACTTAAGCAGTTCTCTGATCGCCTGTTTACATGTTCCATTTAGAGGAATGTTCTTAGAATATTTGCTCAGGCAGCCTTGATGTTAAAGGTACAATTTTAGCTTGGGAAAATATAACTAGTGCAAAGGAGAAAGGTTTGGCTGTAATCTCTCGTATCTGAGCTCACTGCGGGTGAAGTTCATCTCTGATACTCTGTGCTCTGTGCTGAGTGTTTGCTATGAAAACCAGTTTTGCATGCTCAACCTGGAAAATACGCTGTCAGATGGAATCTTCCAGAGAGGGAGAGGAAACCAGGCATTTCCTTCTTGGTTTCTTTGAGCCAAACCCTCCTCCTATGTTTCTAAATATTTATTTAACCCTGCCTGAGCTTATTTATCCCTTTATAAATACATTGAATATATACAACTGTTTTATAAGTTAGCTGGAAAAGCACATTGTAATTATATAGGCACAACTGCTCTTGTAGGAATAGTTTTGCTTTACTGGATATGACAGAGACATTAAAGACCAATTTTACTAGGCTTCTGGTTAGTGCGGGTGTTATGCCGTCAGTGTATGGGGAGAAGAGATAGTGAAAGGGCAGGGCTAGTCCTGTTGCCATTTTTCTTTTAATTTTTAAAATTAATCCTTAATTATGTATATGTGTTTGTATGTGGGTCGTGTGTTTGTTAGTACAGAGCCCATGGAGGGCAGAAGAGGGTGATAGCTTCCCTAGAGTCCCTAGAGCTGGATTACAGACTGCGCTGAGCTGCCTGATGTGGATACTGGAAATTGAACTTGGATCCTTTTAAAGAGCAGCAAGTTTCCAGCCTCGCACTGCAGTTTTTTTGTTTTTTTTTTTTTTTTTGTTGTTTGTTGTTTTTTTTTTTTTTTTGAATGTCCTGTCATACCTGGGCCCAGCAGTCCTTGAGCAATTTCTTTGAGACAGTTGAAAGGGGGTTAGTGGGATTCCTGTACTGTGTATCCAGCCACTTCTCACGACTCTCCTTAGGAACTTTGTTCTCAGATGAGTCCTGAGAGAGTTGCCGGAGTGAAAATATGTGTCACAGAATGGACTTTGCCATGTGTCATCATTCAAGGTCTCATTCTTTTCAAAGAGGTGAGGTCATAACTTGGCAAGGGGCCTTCTATAAGCTCACATGATCACAGCTTCTTAAACTGAACAGAGAGAGTTCTGGTCTTGCTTAGAACTTTTTCTGTTCTCCCTGTCTGCCATTCTTAGCAGAGAAAGACCTCAGTAGCTACGTAAGATTACTGAATGCAAGGGGAAAACAAAACCAGACAGATCCAAATCAAAAAAGTCTTAGATGATCATTTGAGCAAGATCACTTCCAAAGTGTGTTGATTTATGGCAGATCTAGGTTAGCAACATAGATATATATTTTTTTAAACTGGGCTTTTCTGTGTATCTCTGGCTTCCCCATAACTCACTGAGCAGACCAGGCTGGCCTCCTGCTCACAAGGATCTGCTTACTTCTTCCCATGTGCTGGGATTAATGGTATGCCCACCCCCACCCCCCCAAAGAACCAGTTGAAGCCAGTTTTCCTTTTGCCCCTCTCAGCTATGAGGTTTAAAATGAAACTGGAAAAAAAATTGTGGCAGCTGGGCATGATAGTGCATGCCTTTAATCCTAGCACCTGGGAAGCAGAAGCAGGTGAATCTCTTGAGTTTGAGGCTAGCCTGGTCTACAAAGTAAGTTTCAGGACAGCCAGGGCTACACAGAAATACTTTCTCAGAAACCAAGGCAAACCAAACTATCTATCTATATCTAATCTCTCTCTCTCTCTCTCTCTCTCTCTCTCTCTCCATATATATATATGTATATATATATATACATATATATATATAGTGGCAAATATATAGTATAAAATTAATCATTTCAGCCATTATACAGCTCATGACATTAAGTACATTTATATTTCACGAGTATCAACATCTGTCTCAGTTACTTTCTTATTGATGTGAAGAAACACCAGGACTAAGCAAGGTAATGTAACAGAAAGCATTTCATTGGTACTCGATCACAGTTTCTGAGGGTGAGCCTCGAGCATTGTGTGAAGTGCCAGGCAGGCAGACATAAAGCAGTGGGTGAGAGCTCACATCTTATCCAAGAGCTGGAGACTGAGAGACACTTGACTTGGCTTGGCCAGGGCTTCAGAGACCTCTAAGCCTGCCTCAGTGATACGCTCTTCCAACAAGACCATGCCTCCTAACCGTAAACAGCTTCTTCAACTAGAGACCAAGCATTCCAACATACTAGGCTCTGGGGCCACTGCCATTCAAGTCACCACACTATCCGTTCATTTCCACAACATTTCATCTTTGTAAACTTGAGATGCCACATCCATTGAACAGTAAGACCTCCCCATTTCTTTGCTCATTCCCCAGGCCCTAATGACCAGATTTGCTCTCTCCACAAGGAGGCTCTAGGCACCTCGGTTCCCTTAGCTTACATTGTGTCTTCATATGTCAGTCACATGATAACACAGGCCAGGGTTTCCTTCCTCCTGATCACTGAACAGGGCCCATTGTATGTATGAGCTTCTGGGTTTTGTTTATCCCTTTGTCCACTGATGGACACTTGGGTTGCTTTTCCCTTTACCTGTTGTGAATAGAGCTGTGAGCGAGGGCATAGAGATGTCTGTGCCCTGCTTCAGATCTTTTGAGCACATGCAGATGTGGATTGCTGGGTTGGGTTATTACTACATGTTTAGTATTTTGAGGCCCACTGTCTTGTTTTTGGTATCATTTTGCATTCCCATGGCTACGGACGTTTTCTTCAGCCTTTAGACATAATATTCTCCACACTTGGCTCTAGTCATGCAATGATCTGAACTCTTCTGTCAAGGAAATAATCTAGGTATATTTATATTTGAAATTTGAGTACAAATGGGAGATTATGAATGTCAGGAGTTGGATTTGGCAGAAAGAGCAGGCGTTGCTCATGTTTCCGTGAGTGTAGAACAAGTGATTTCAGAGTGGACTCTCCAGCTCATTTAGGTCTCGTGGGCACATATGTCCTGTAGCTATAAATATAAGATAGAAAGTCTTCTGTCCTTTTTATGTGATCTCTTCTGGTTTTCCATACTCATTGCTTTTAAAAGAATTTCCAGGGTTTATTTATTTTTACTTTATCTGTATGAGTGCTTTGCCTAGTACATGCACATGGTGCACCCTGTATGTAGGTACACCATGTAGGTACATGCTCAGTGTCCATAAGGACCAAAAGACTGTGAGATTCCCTTGGAACTGAAATTCTAGACTGTTGGGAGCCACCTGGTGGGTACTGGGAACTGAACCCGGGTCTTCTGCAAGAGCAGGAAGGGTTCTTAACCTCTGAGCCATCTCTCTAGCTCCAAACATTTATTTGTGTGTTGGTGTGTATGTGTGGGTGAGTGCCATGTGACAGTCAGGGGACAACTTGCAGAGGTTTATTTTTTTCCTTCCACCATGTGGATCCTAGGGATGCAATCAGATCCTCAGACTTAGCGGCAGGTGCTCTTACCTGCCGAGCCATCTTGGCTGCCTGCCTGAAGCTTCCTATAGGAAATGCTTTCTCATTTCCAGCGCAGGTAACCTTCCTGCTTGTCAGAGGCGAACGGGTGCCCTTGTGATTCCTTAGCTTAAGCTTTGTGTCACCAGGTCACCCACATGTGCTCATTCTGACTTGTCAGAGTCATCCCTGTGAGAGGTAGAAAAGCATCCTGGGAAAAGTCTACAGTGTCCAAACCTCTGTTCAGGAAAGGAACTACCTTGTGAAGGTACCCACCCAAGATCATCAGGGGTCGTGGGGGTGGGTGGTAGAAAGTCCACCTGATGATTATGTGGGATATAATGTGGTTAGGCAGAATAAAGTTAAAGCAGGCAAAGCTACCTCACCGCCCGATGCTGTGCCTCCTCACGTCTCCAAACAGCAGTGACCTCTGACCTCTGCCTCACCCACAGGCTCTCGCTGCCCTTTGCTTTCCTCTCAGTCACGTGTAGATAAAGCAGTCTGTCTGAGCCCACTCTAAGCCTGGTTTGTGGCTTCTGAGATTTGTATCTGGACAAGGGCACTTCCTGGTTTCTCTGAGATGTCCCGAGAGGCGCAGGTGATCTTTACACGGCTGTGCTGAACGATCTCATCTGTTTCTGATGAGACTTCTGGAGATAGTCACCTGATGGGCTAGAGGCTTTCTCAGAGATCACTAAGTGAGGCAAAATCTGCATCCAATGGGGAATGACTAATTATGTACCTAGAAGTTTCTAGCTAATATTAATGGCTGTTTTCACATGAGATCCTATTTTGTGTGTGTGTGTGTGTGTGTGTGTGTGTGTAGAAGGAGGGCACTTCCTGTATAATCTTTTACACTAAAGCATATGCTATTTAATGTTTCTACAGAGTAAGTTCATGCCTGCGTCAGAAAGACCTTATAGTATGTCAGGATGACAGCAACAACCCTGATAGCTTCTGTCTCCGTAGTTTGGATTAGCTTTGTCTTGTTCCTCTATGAGCATTGTGTGTGTGTGTGTGTGTGTGTGTGTGTGTGTGTGTGTGTGTGTGTCCAGTGTTGCTGATTACTGAACAAACTGGAACCAAGTAGCCTTCTCTTCCTCTTTCCCTATTTTAATTAAAACATTTTTTTCCTCCATTTTTGAGACAGTATCTCACTCTGTACCTCAAGCTTGCCTCCAGTTCAGGGCAATGATCCTGACTCAGTACACGGACGGCAGCCCTGGGCTGCTATGTCAGGCTGGTCCAAAGAGCTTTTCTGTGACAAACCCATAGAAACAGCACTCTTCAGCTGGAGTTCTCACAAGACTTTATTTTCTAGAAAATCAGGCTTCACTGTAGTAGATAACAATATTCTTTCCCCACATGTGGGTGTTTAAAAAATACATTCTGTTGTAACATTAAACTGTAATGGCGTCTGCAAGCCCACGATGCTTCTGCCTTCTTGTCTCCTGACGCGGTGCATAGTTTGGCTCTACAGTTCTGTCTTTAGCAGCTTGAGAGCTTTCTTCATGTTGTCGTACACTGATGGGTGAAAAGTTAGGACAGTCACGTTACCCTCAGAAATGACTCTGCCGTTTGGATGAGAATGTACCCCATACACTCAAATATTTGCACGTGTGGTCCCAGGTTAGTAGAACTGTTAGGGAAGGAGTAGGAGGTGTGGCCTTGTTGGACATGGCCAGCCACGCTCAGTCTCTCTCCTGCCTCCTGCTCTCAGCAATCGCTCCAACACCATGCCTGCCTGTCTGCCTGGTGCCTCGCTCCCACCATGATAGTCAGGAACTCATCCTCTGAAACTGTAAGCAAGCTGCTAATGAATATTAAATCACCTTGGTCATGTGTCTCTTTGTAGCAATAGACAGTTAACTGAGACAGACAACAATGATAAATTAGAACCAACATTTAGGGATTGGATTCATTGTTTGACAGAGTACCCTATAGTCTTAGGGTAAATACTTGGTAATCTTATTATTTCTTTGTAGAGGTGAGTAAAATGGATTTTGTTGGCCACCTCGCAGTTCTCAGTTCTTCTTTAGCAGTTTCTCCTCCCCAAAGAACCTGCACAGGCTCCTTCAGCAACAAGCTAATGTGGCTAATGTGGTAATTTTAATGTGATGAATTAGCTTATTTCGTGGGACAGAGGCTCACCCTGTCCTTCTGGAAGAGTTCCTGGTTTGGAACTTGCTATGGAGACCAGGGTGACCTTGAACTCACAGAGATCTACCTTTCAAGTGCTGGCATTACAGGTGTGGACCACCATACCTAGCTAAGAAGCAGATTTAAAATCTTGGTCATGAGGAATATTGTCACTTGTGTGCAGCTGCTTGCTGCCAGTTGTTTTAGAAGGTGGCAGAGTATGAGTGAGGACTCTCAGTCCACACAGAAACTGTCTGTCTTTGTTTCTCAACAGTGGGTCAGGCTCAGAGAGGCTGAGTTTTAAACGGAAACCACACAGCTAACAACTATGAAACTACTGTTCCAGAGCCCGAACTTCTAGATGTTATTATCAGCACCAGGAACTGGTGAAGCAGAGTGAGACCTCTGGGGGAGGTACAAGCAGTTGCTTATTCACTTCTACAAGTAACTATTAAACGTGGAAGGCATGGTTATCTATGGCTTAACTATAGAAGACCTGCCCTTAACGAGTTCCAGCTTATAAAGACCCTGAATCTCAGGGATGCTCATACTCCCAACACACTGCCCTTTGTCCTGGAGACATTGCTAATGGATCATGGAAGTTCTCCTGTTCACTAGTCCAGGCTTTTCTCCACAGTGTAATTACTGTCCTAAGTCAGCACAGACCAATAGAAAGTTCTGTGGTGCTGAACGTATCTCCAGTGTGCATACTGAGCAATGAGGTTAATGTGACTCCGAAACCAAGGTAGCATATGGGTAATGGCTAAGGTCAGATAGGGAGGTTCTAGCAGACACTAGGAGTATCTAGGACTGGTCCCAGGACAAAATCCAATTTCTTTGAGGAAGGACTAATCATGTGTGACAGCATATCCCCCCACTGGCCTCATCTGTCTCTTTCTGTCTCCCTCCGTGTCTCCCCCTCCCTCTCTTGTTTAGAGACTGAGAAAGGGAGGCGTTAGCAATTCTTCAGATCATTTGCCAGTGTCCTTATATGGAGCCTAAATTTAACCGCAGCAAAATGGACAGGATTATTTTTCTCTTTCCGATATATGGGGCAGATTATTTGAAGCAAGTCTGTTGTGACAATTTCTGCAGGACTTCTGTGGCAGAAGGATTTGTGTGCAGGGAGAAAACCTGAGGGGCAGGCAGTGATGTGTCGGTAGATTCTCCTGGGAACAGATACCTCAACTGAACCTCAGTCCTTCACTGAGATGTTTACAAAGCAGGCCATGGAGTGAAGCATGTGATTTGCCAACGGGCAAAACGTTAGTCTGGGTCAAACTCTCTGGCACCCCTGGGCAGAGATATTGCCCAACCTCAGTCGGGGCCTCTCTAGCAATAGGTATCTCAGACTTCTAAGCTGGAGGCAACACTTACGCAGAGCTGTGTCAGAAGGTTCATAAGCATAGAGACGGTTTGAGTATCTTCCCGTGATGTCTGCCCTCACCGTCAGGGATGGGTCTGAAAAGATAAAGCACAAGGATGGAACACTTTTGCTTCTAGGGAGCCTAGATTGTGTGTGTTGAAGCCACAGTCTCTGCGCCCTGTGCTTTGGGCAGCGAGGAGCTCCGCCAGTCTGTTCTGCTACCCCGCCCCTGGGAGGGAATTGCTCCCATCTCCCGACTCCTGCATTCTAGAGCAATGTAGGGAACATTCAACAGCCACACAGTGATGTTTTTGGAAAAGATTTCGAACCCTGGCATCTTACCTGAAGTGCCCTGAAAATAGGTCAGTGCATATTCTGTGGGTTTTCTTTGTGAAAATATTAGTTTCTTTACTACAGAATTACTGTGAGAATTTTAAGTGATTCTGTTGCCCTTGGCATAGAACAGCTTCGGTAACTGGATACATTTCATGCTGGTGTTTGGTTATGATTTCTCCTCCACGGAGCTGTTGGAGAAGTGAGGGATAATAAAACTTGGGATTTGCCAAGGGAGGGATTCAAGGGAGGGGCGAGCAGGGGAAGGGCAAAATGTTTGCCAGGCTCTAACAGAGCCAGGCTCTGTCTTTTTGGCTCGTTTTTGTTTTTGTTTTGTTTTTGTTTTTTTAAAGTAAGTTTATTATTTCTGTTTGCTTGTTTGTTTTGGATTTGAGTCTCACTCTGTAGCCCAGGCTAGCAGGAATCTCACTTGTGTACTTCAGGCTGGCCCTGAATTCATTACAGTTTTCCTGCCTTAGCCTGCTGAGTGCTGGAATTTTAGATCTGAGGCACAATGCCCAGTTTACACAGTCTGGTGACCAAACCCAGGGCTTCAGGCATACTGGCTGAGCACTCTGCTAACTGAGCTGTATCCCCAGTTCTCTCTCTTTCTTTCTCTAAATAAATAAATAAATAAATAAATAGATGAACGCAAGTCCCTAAGCACAGCAGGGCCAGACAAACACGTGGTGCCTTCCACTTTTACTTTTTAATATTTTATGGCTAATCAGCTACACTTTAAAAATAGAGATTTACAAATTTCCCCTTTTATCTCTCTCTAAATATTTCTCTAGGTTTAAATGCATCTATTAATCTGGGTGTGGTGATACATGCGAGTAATGTCAGTGCTTGGAGCCCAAAGGGAGGAGGGTCAGGGGTTCAAGGGCCTTCTTGGACATATAGAGAATTTGAGGCTAGCCTGGACTACATGAAACTTTGTCTCAAAAAAGCAAAAGACAGCAAACAAGAAAAAAAAAAACCTCAATCAAACCCATTCTGTCCTATTTTTATGTAAGTTGAAGTTATGTAATTAATGAGAAGAAAAAAGGCACTTTAAAGGTATATCTCATCCAGAAGAACAGTAAGAGGGTATATATAATATATCCTGCATATATATATATTAATATAGATATATAGGAATATATAGAGAGAGGGATAATGAGACACTTTGTCTTAAAGAGTGACTGAGGGCTGAGGTGAAGCTTGACGGTAGAGCATTTGCCAAGTATGCACAAGGTCCTGAGCTGGATTCCCAAAATTAACAGGAAGAATGATGATTGGGGCCTGAAATGAATGTTTTGAAGTGGGGAAGTGACATGTGAGAATGGCTGGCTGTTTGCAGACTGTCACATCCTGGAGGGGACATCTTTGTCACTTCAGAATGTTGGACAAGGACCAACATTAGCAGATGCAGACATTCATTTGTTCAACAACTCACTGATGATACCTCCATTCAATTGAATACTAAGACACAATCTAATCTTCCTATTAGATTAACACAAAGCCTTTATACACCTGCGGTACACTCAGACAACCTGTAAGCTCTTAAAAACAGTGGCTTCCTGCATCCCACCACTAGAGAATCTGGCATCACTGGCTGGAGATGCAGCCAGGGCAGCCCATTTTTCACTCTTCAGTGATTCTAGCAGGAAGCTAGCAAGGTGAGCTTTGTGAGTTAGCGCCTTAGGGTTAGTACTAAGGTTGAAGGCAACAAAGGATGGACATGATCAGAAACTTCCAGGAGAGTTTTAAGAAAAGCCCTGTACAAGGAACTGCTAGATGACCTCAGATTGCCCTCGGTGCTCAGACTCCTCTGCAAACAAGGGCTCTAGCTCAGCCCTTGTTTTTCTCCTGTCACTGGCTTCTCTCTGTCCTGCCTTTTACTTTAAATGCAAGCTTTGATGAATTACCCAGATTACCCACTGGTGAGCTCTGGGCAGTGGGCTTCATTACCATTTAAGTCAGTATGACTGGTTAAAGCCACACTTCATATATTAATTAATCCACTCAACAAACACTTTTGAGAACCTATTGCAGGCCCACACTGGGTCTGTTACGGTGGGCAGAAATACACGTAGCTCTGCCATGTTAATATGTAATCCCCCAATAAGGGCATTGTAAAAGCCGAGTAACTAACTGATTGACAGGCCAGGAGGAGAACTTGGCAGTTCCTCTGCAGATGTGCTTGGAGCTGAAGATGGGAGTTAAAGTGAACAGAGGAGGAAAGAAGTCATTTGAGGAGATAGTAGTTCACACTTTCTGGTGAAAGTATATTATGAGGCTTAGTTACTAAGTCCCACCCAGAAAGTCCTGCCCCTTGCTAGAGATGCGTGACCTTGTTGATCGTGAAGTGGCAGGTGAGGCTGCGGAGATGGATGGAGAGTGTGATGTTGTGGGGAGACAAGATGTGGCTGAAATTGCACCATCTTCAGTGTGTCTTATGTCACTGGGACCTCCACTTACCCACAAACACAATCCTGGGGACATACTGGCCATCAGGGGAAAGGTGCTTGTCGGTTGTTTCATACTGAGATTAAAAACAAAACAAAACAAAACAAATCCCCAAACAGCTGTTAGTTTAGTTTTTAGGTATTTTGAAATTTACTCACACAAAAATTAGAAAGGGCACCACAAGAAAGAAGCACAGTTGTTAGGAGAGGGTTGGGGGTGTTGAGAGGGGGCTACAGAATATATAAAGAGGAGGAGGGCTTTAGGGGTGAGCGAAGAGACTAGTGGGGGTGGAGGCAGCAAATGAATGCAGGTGAAAGTGCCACAGTCGAATCCGTTACTTTGCATGCTAATTTAAAAAAAAAAAAAAAACTAATCAGAAAAGACAGTGTGTCTAGGACTGTACCATGGGCCTCCAGAACTGCCTGGGAATCTCTTCTAGATTCGTGAGAGAGTTCACGACACAGATGAGAAGACAAGTGTCATGGAGAAGAAAGAGCAGTGTGTGGATCATGCCATGAGGCAAGCAGCTAATGGATGTGATACCCAAAGAAGAGCACAACTCAAGGAGGACGAGTTTGGGAAGCTGTAATTGGATGAGGTAGGAGACTAATTGCTACAGAGCGTAGATCGTGCACTAAAGCAGGAGGGTTGGTGATGAGAAAGTGAGTCAGCCAGTAGGAAGGAAGGTAAAGTACAAGACACAAGGACAGCCAGAGCTCTCTCTCCCAGCAAGAGAAGGGACAAGGATTAGTGAGCCAGGATGGTAGGGAGATGCGCAAAGGCAGAGGTTTGCAAAACACAGAAGCCAGTCACTATGGCAGCACAGAGATCTTGACCACTGAGGTGTATTTTTCAGAAGATTATTAATTACCACATTAAAACTCTAGTGTGCCACATAAATTACTAACAAAGGGCTAAGGATGAGGCTCAGTGGTAGATGACTCCCTGGCATGTGACAAGTCCTGGGCTCAATACCAGAAGTGCAAATTTTCCAAAAAGGATTATTAATAAAGTAAAATATTTTTGTTTTTTCATCTGTATGATGGGACTTGGAGGAGATTCTAGTTAACACAGTGTGACTTAGACACATAGGAGAAGTTAATGAGACATTGAACCAGGAGGAGACGTGAGCGATAGGGGGACTTACGACCAGGTTGAGGAGAACAAACTGCTCTGCCAATTTCTGGATTTCTTTATGTTCAGCAAACACTTTCTTTAAAGCTGTAACACAAGAAAAAAAAAGTTATTGGAAATTTATCTCAGCTTTGATTAGAACCCTTATTCTATTCTCTTTTAAGTTGATTAGTGTTTTAAATATAAGACCTACTTTTGCCTTCTGGCAAGTGATTTGTGATGTTTTCTCTGTACTGTTGACTGCCTTTGCTTCTTCCATTCACTCCCTAATTTATTTACTCACTCACCCCTTTATTATGTTTGAACCATATTTACTGAATGGCTACTTTGTGGCAGATATGCTTTTATACACGAGGGAAAATACCAGGAATAGAAAAGTATGTTCAGTTTCCAGACTTCAGATGCTTGTGTGGGAATCACAGCAGAAGCCAGTGCATACTGCACACGTAATAATTTCATGTGTAGATACATACATAGCAGGAAAATAAAGTGAAGCAAAGTCTCGGGGAACTATTAGTTTGCCTTGGGAGTTTTTTTTTTTTTTTAGGAGGTGACACTGAGGTCACAGAATGGCTCATTTGGGGGGTAGATTGCCGAGACTATTGGAGACGAGTCCCTGCAGGCAGAGGGGTAAGGGTGCTAGTAAGGATAATAACCTTGGTTAATAAGGATGAGAAGCGTGAAGGCAGGCTGGATAGAGGGAGGGTACGTGAGCTTGACAGGGAGGAGAAACCACGTACTGGCCAGATCAGGTCTAGCCCTGAAGGCCATGGCTAGAAATTGGGATTTTAATTTTACTTGTGATGAGAAGCCAGTGGGGTGCATGTGTGACTGGATCTAATTTGTGCTGCACAACATCAGTCTGGCGTCCATGTAGAGCATTGGCTTGTGTGATCATAAGTGATTATTTTGGTACTGTGGACAAGGTGTGATGTTGGCTTGGACTAAGGTGGTAGCACTGAGGGGATGGGAGGCTACCCAATACACAGAGACCGTTGGAAAATGAAGACATAGGACGCCTTGTGTTAGGATTAAGTGGAGACAGAGATAGGTTCATTACACCAAAGGTGGGGAGTCTGTACAACCATGCAGGTGGTGTGTTTGTGAAACCAGAGCTAACCTGAAGCTATACATTAATGGCAAATATGATGGTATCTGATGATGCAGTGGATGGAAAAAGATGAAGGGAGTTGAACACAAACTTCAGAATTTCTTACTCAAAATGTTAATTCAAAATATGGAAATGTTCAAAAAATTTTAAAATGTTTTAAAATATTCTTTCTTGTTCAACAGTGCTAGGTTCTAGGAATGTAAAGGTGAGTGAACCAAACCATGGCCTGACATAAAATCCTATGAAAGAAATGTGAAAGGACAAATTACCTTGACTGTGTGGGCATTCGTCCAAGTGATGAATGACCATCAAGGGTCTGTTGCTGTGAGAAACAAGGACATTGGACTTTTAATAAGATGCCATGAACATCTGATAGCCACCACTAGATGGCGCTCATGAGAGACTCGCGGGAGCTCCACATAACACTCGGCCTTACCTTGTCTTGGATCTGTATAAAGCTTCTTCGTATGTCTGAGTCCAGATGAGCTGATCGCCCCAACCT
The DNA here is from genome assembly GCA_019843815.1 of Montemys delectorum. Taxonomy (NCBI): domain Eukaryota; kingdom Metazoa; phylum Chordata; class Mammalia; order Rodentia; family Muridae; genus Montemys; species Montemys delectorum. Next base: position 4,359 of record JADRCD010229999.1, on the reverse strand, counting down.
AGAACGAAAGGAGTAGGTGTATTTAAATCCATCAGTTTCAGGTCCAAACCTGCTGAACAGTAATAGTAAAGACCCGGATAATAGGTACTCATTACCAAAGAGCAAAAGCCCCCACAGAGAAACTGATTATAGACTGCTAAATCTGGGGGGGTGGGTGGGTGGGGGGAGAATCCCCAAATATCTTCATCGTACACACTTGACTCCAAGAGTCAGAGAGTCTCTATGAATTAAGCTGCAATTGGGAGCCAATAGAAGATCGACTTCTACCTCTGGACAGGGTCTGGGGTAGTTTGGGCCGAGAGTCCTTTGGGTCCTTTTTGGCTCCAGGTTTGACTGTGGTGTCTTTGGCCAGAGTACCAGAGATGGCCACAAGAAGCAGGATTGCTGATACTGAAAATTTCTCCATGGCAAATCTACATGGGAAATAAACAGAAAGGAATGATAATTATAGAGTCTATCGCAGCAGTGGAAAGCAGGTGGCGTTGAGATAAGACACCAGTCAGGAGTAGAAAGTCTCCTCCTCCAGGATGCAGGAGTTTCCTGGGAATATTTATTATGGGTATCTATCCATCCATGATCTATGCCTTCATCATCTATTGCTTCATCTATCAGTAGATAATATTTGTTGTATCTTATCTTTCAATAGAGTAGATAAGTATATTTTAAGAAAACATAGCTAGTTAAATGTATATATGTCCTGTTAAGGAAATACACATTTAAAAGTTATACTAAAAAAAAGAAACCCGTAGTACTGGAAGGTAGTTTGGGGGGTACCTCTTATTCCCTCCCTTCAGTGTCTCACTATATAGATGAAAACTTTAAAGTTCAAAGAGATAGAAAGGTTTTGGGAATAGGCTCAGAGCTAAGACTTCTGAATTTTGCCATTTCACAATGCTAACTCCCACCTGCTCTTCCAGAAACAGTAACCCTAAACATACATATCTTTACCCTTCCACTGAAATGGGCACATTACCATTGAAGAATGAATATGAATAATATGGCCACATTCCTATGTCATTTAGAGTACGCTAGCTTTTCCACTTCAATGGGAGACCCATTCCCTCTCCTTAGTGGAGCATCTTCTCAAATGATATTAGCTCTGAGCTAACAGACACCAAATGAACACTTTTTGACCTTTGTCTGGGCCTGTATAGGCAGGAGATGGCATCTACTCCAGTGCATAGATGTATTCTGTGATGCATATGACCCAGAGAATAAGAATAAAACCCAGGGTGTTTCTCTGTTAAATCCCCTTTCTCTTTCTCCGTTATTTGAAAGTTAATTACTAAGAAAAACTGCAGCAGATAATCGTGAATAGGGCTATAAATGACACAGTGCACTGCATGAATGAGAGAAGGATGGCCACATAGGTTGTGTTTCATGTCACTAAGGGTACCCATGGAACACACCGCAGGCTGCTGTAGACTTAGAATCTGGTAAAGCCAAATGCTAAGGTTGCCCAGAAAGCAATGCAGAATGACAGTGTCCATCTCTAGTTTTGGTATAGGTCTTGAATGAAGTCAAGTAGACTCTGGAAAGGAAGCAGGGTAGATTGTCTTGACTTAGTGCTTGGAAGAGGGAAGACTCTCATAAAATATGAGCCTGAATGGGACTCTTTGCTATACTAGATGATTAAAAAGATGTTGCTTAGTTACCAATCCCGAGGGATGCCTTCAATTAAACTGACCAGTTGTTATCCAAGTCTTAGAATATAGACACACAGTGGCTCAGAAAAGATATAAGGCAAAGCAGTGCTATAATGTCATACTTTTCTACATTCATAGGGATACAGGAATGCTAATAATTTTTATCGTCTAAAATTTTATAACAACAACTCAAATATATTATAATCTAGCACTGCCTAGCAGCCTTCTTAGCGTGATGAGTTCTGTTTAATATTTAAAGCTGGATGAAGTGCTACATGTGAGAGTTGTAATATTTCTGGAATACAAGCTGGTTCAGAAGTACAGATTACCTTCCTTGGCTTTATTAACAAATATCTGACCATATATTGTTTTTAGCAGCACTTACATATGTTGGAAATATAAAAGTAAATTTGTGGCCAAGCACTGTACTCAGCCCATTGTCAGTTGCTGTGCAAACGGCTCTGAGTACTCCTTGCAACAACTGTACGGATTGTAGGCTGGAACCATTGATGTGTCCCATGCATTTTATGACAGGATGCGTCAAGGAAGGTTAATATAACACTGCTGTACAAACATCCCGCTCTGAGATTATGGCTTTCTAAAATTCACTCTACTGCATTTTTATAAAGAAAGCATTCTATTCTGCGCACACTCTACTCCACAAACATCCACCGTAAACCCCTTGAAACACAAAGCCCTAGTGTCCGAAGACATCATGGGGGGCATTGATAATTTACAGGCCCTCCCCACCCCTGGGCTATCGACCCCCTGAAACTGGTGCATTTTACTGTTGCTCTGCCCCTCGTCTTGTCTTGAACAATGAATGTCCACGCTGGTACTGTCTATGTCTCTGCTGTTGTTGCTTCCTTCAGAAAGTGCCCGGCTCTCCCTTCTGACAATCTTAAAAAAAATGGTAGAAGACTTAAGGACACCGTTTCCTGATTAGCAATAATCCCAGGGGTCTGTCTGAGCTGAGTTTTTACAGTGGAGGAGCCCTTTGCGTTACCCAGTGGGAGAGGAGCAGCAGCTTACCCAGGGTTCTCTGAACCCTAACACAAGTTTGAAAACTCTCGATTTCACCCTTCCACTCACAAACCTCCAGTTTCCTGAGGGGGCAAGTGTCACACTGAACCTAGGCAGGAATGTGATCCCCCACTACTTTTAGCTAAAGAAAGGCCCCTGCAAGCTGCCTCTGTATTGAGTGATACTCTTTCCAGATCCTGCTTCCTGCCCTGGGAACCTTGCTTTCACCTTGTCGCTTGACTATCTGCACCTGTGCACAGCAACCAAAGCTTACTCTAGCAAGTGCAATGCTTGTCAATTGCCTTACCTGGGCTCCCCACCCTCCTGCTTTGTGTGAGCTGCAAGGGTTGCCGTCCAAGCTTCTGAGTGTGCCAGCACAGCGCTGAGCCTGTATTTATGGGCAGAGCACACCCCAATCCCACCCACTAATCCTGTTTCCACAGGCTCCTAACTCAGAAGCAAACTTTCCTTCTACCAAGCAATTGTCTTTTCTGGGTTAAAAAGTTCCTTGTATTTTTTAAAAAGCAGTCATTGAAAAGGCTGTTGATTTTGCTTGAATACCAGCGTTTTTAACTGTTGTTGAGGTATTATTGTGAGTAGTTTTGGAAAAGCTGGGCAGTGTGCCAAATCCAGGTAAGCTTTAAGTGAAGACATTTGATTGGTCTGAAGGCTGATTTGTCTGTATGTGATTGGATGGAAGTTGTGGTTTATAGATATTAATTTCCTTCCTCTTGGGCAGATTGAATTTATTTAGCTTTTTAAAAAATAGATGATTCACAGTTCTAACTCTTCTTATAGTCATACAGCTGGCCATGCTAGATCACCATACACATTTTTCTCCACAGTATCCTCTTCCTCCTCCTCCTTCTAAATGTGCTTTAATTACAGGTATAGAACCCACAAATCATCACCATAGACTCTTCAAAATTGGAGAGGTTATTGAAAAAAGGAAGGATAGGCTAATGTTGTGAGCTAATAATTGCCTTGATGATTAATATATGTGTACAAAAGTGTGTGTGTGTGTGCATCACAACATTAGGATATCACAAAGAATGACCACACAGTACTTCCTTAGCAGCATAAAAGAATTACCCTCACCCACCCATCTCAAAGCTACTGTGGACATTTGCTTCACTTCAGGACTGATGCACAAAGGCTGCCCCAGATACTCCAGTGTGTGCAGGGTGTTATAAAAATTCCCCCTTGCTGTACCATAACCAGATCTTTACCAGCATGAGATTAGACACAGGAATACTCCAAGATAGCTGTTATATCACTATAATGAATTATAGCAAATTAGAGATGTTTTTAATTATCAAGAGGTATGGTTGAGATGTGTCTCAACAGAATCCATGTGTTGTAATCCCCAGGACCTCAGAAGATGATCATATACAGAGAGAGGGACTTAAAGAGTGATTAAGCATTTGCTAAGTATGTGCAAGGCTCTGAATTTGATCCTAAGTATCACAGTAAGTAAATAAAGTGAAAGTAATTGAAATAAATGAATAAGTAATTTAAAGTAAGTAAAATAGGTCATTAGACTGGGTTCTAATCTAATATGACTGTTATTCTCATAGGAAAGAAGATTAGGTCAGAGACACAAGCACATAGTGACTTCATCTACAGGCCTAGTACAGAAGAACCTAACTCTGCTGACACACTGATGATCTGTATGGAACCTCCAGAATTG
>JADRCD010229998.1:0-10270 GCA_019843815.1 Montemys delectorum | reverse complement strand
GTGAATAAAAGAATAGGAGAGTTCTGCAGTATTCTGTATTGAACAGCAGAGGGAGCCTAACATAGAACACATTTCTATGACTCAGGATTTTCTCTTATATGAGTTCTATTTTTTTACTTTTTGATTTCAAAATAATATATGCAAGGGTAGAGACATGGCTGTGCATTAAAGACAAGTTCATCACCAGGAACAAGGTCAGGATTTTGACAGCTCCTGTAATTCCTACTAAAAGAATACCCAAGGGTTTAGTCTTCTTGGGAACCCACATACACATGCACAATCAAACACAAAAGACACTGACATCACATCATTAAAATTAAAACAAATTGTGAAACAAACTTTTATTCATGGATGTTTTTCTTGTATAACATTCATTACTGTAATTCAGGTGTTCAATCACAAAAAGAAAAGCTTATTTATAGGGTTTTTCTCCATCGAGGATTGTTCACCTAACAGAAAGCAAGATGGAAGGCTTGAATTCAGAAAAACCTATCCTTAATTGGTAGTATCCTTTGTAAAGACTTAATAAATGCTGTACATCTAGAGGAAATATATCACTTGGGGTGGGCTTGAGTGTTTACATATGTACACCATTTCTAGTTGCCACTCTCTGCTTGATGCTGCAAGTTAACGATGGGAACTCTGAGTGTGAGACTTGTTGAATTGCCATTTTCATGTTGATCCCATATCTGTCTGGAACTATAAACAAAATAAGGTTTTATAAGTTTTCTTAGCCCTTTTCTTTTTAAATATCACAGCAACAGCCAGTACAGTCAGTGAATTTAATGAACATATAAATCACTCTAGATGAAGAACCTCTTCATAAATTTCATCAAAATATGAGTAATAAAATTTATTTCAGTTTAATATTACACACAAAATATGTACTTATAAACACATACACATTATTTCATTTTTAAAGATTTATTTACTCATTTTATGTACATGAGGACACACTGTAGCTGTACAGATAGTTGTGAGCCTTCATCTGGTTTTTGAGAATTGACTTTTAGGACCTCTGTTTGCTACAGTCAAACCTGCTTACTCTGGCTCAAAGACTTATTCGTTATTATAAATAAGTACACTGTAGCTGTCTTCAGATGCTCCAGAAGAGGGTGTCAGATCTCATTATGAGTGGTTGTGAACCACCATGTGGTTGCTGGGATTTGAACTCAGGACATTTTTAAGAGCAGTCCATGATCTTATCCACTGAGCCATCTCTCAGGTGTTGAAGGTCAGTGTCATTTTTCTCTCAAAGTATTATTTGCTGCCTTATTTTTTAAATATTATTTGGTAGGTTTTTTTTGACATTGTCATTCAATTACTTTTTCTTTATATTTTCTGTCTCAAAACACCCTTTGTACCACTCCATGCTCTCCTGAAATGTGCATCGTCTCTCATTTCATTAATTCTTACTGAATGTGCATATATTTGCATATATATACATATTTTAAAACAGATACTGTGTAAAATTGCATATATTTATATTTTGATAAGATCACATAGAAGTAAAAACACTATTTTATTTTATTTTTTAACTTTTATGATGAGAAAAGTTATATGATTTCAATTTGTCTGAATTTGTTAACATTTAAAAACATATTTTAAGTAAATAGAATTAATCACATTCTTGTTTCCCTTTTGTACCCCAACTCCTCCAAGAGACCCCCCTTCAATATCTAAAATATCATTTTTTGTTATATTCCTTAAAATTTATAAAATATTATGACAATAAAAATGAGTACTATAAAAGCTGCTTGATATAAAACAACAATCAATTTAACAGTGTTATGTAGATGCTTGTCTACAGCAATACCGAAAATACATACTTTTTCTCAGTATAAATTTTAAATAACTCCAAACATTGTAAAAACACTCTTAATGACATTCTCCTATACTTACAAATCCAGGTCTTGATCAGTCAGATTCAGAGAGACAGGAATGAATACAAATACCCTTAGCCAGTCAATTTTGAGAATGTAAAAGTATTTGGAACACACAGTCATAAATGGGAGGATTCCATAAAAATCCCTTGCCTCAGGACTCAGGAAATACTGTGGAAGTATTTGGAAGTACTGTGGTAGAAATAATATCAGTGCCAAAAGGCATTGAGAACACCCAGCAAGGAAAACCATACTTCTAATACAAGATAAAATAATGCACATATGAAATTACAGAGAATGTGGCAGCATGCACAGGGCCTGCATGATTCTGTTCAAAATGAGGTCTGAATATTACTGAGGGGAATGGAACTACATTCCCATTCCAATCCAGTTGATAGTCATTAAAAACAGTATTAATTTTGTTTTATAAAATAAAATGTTCTCTGAAATGAAGGATGACACCATACCTTGACGTCTATCCCATGAAGTTGTTGAGGATGCCATCTTATATGTAGAAATCTTTTTCTAGAAATATGATGGACACCAGGTGAACGAAAAATGAGACATTAATGTTCCTGTCTATATTAAAAATGATTCAACAGACTTGCTTTCATGTATGATTTACAAGAATCTCTTTTTTTTCAAGAGTTGTGCTCAACAATAGGATATTCACAGATTATTCAAATGACTCTTAAGGGCAAACCTTATGCCCAGCAGCAGATGGGAAACACAAAACAAATTCAAGGACATTGTTGGTGGTTCTTTGTCTCATAATGCCTTTCCAGGACTTTTATATTTGTTTTGTTTTTGTGTTCATTAGTTTTGCTGTGTTTTGGTTTTTGTCTTCACCTCAAAGTTCTTTTTAAATATAGTATGGCTTATAGTTTTGTGTTTTTATGTTAATTCTTTTTGTGAATTTGAGTCTGTGTATGTATAGGTTTCTTAAATTTTTCGTTATCTTCCTTTATCTGTTTATTTTTCATTTTGTCCTGTTCCTTTTATTATAATTAATAATAATAATAATAATAATAATAATAATTTAGATGTTTAATCTATGATAAGAAAGAAAGGTTATGGATTTTAATGAGTAGCATTGGGCAGTAAAATCTGGAAAGTACTGGGTAAGGAGAGAGTTAATCAGAGTAAAATGAATGAAAACAATCTATGTTCAATAGTAGAAAAATAGAGAAAAAGAGAAGACTATCAATGTACATTGTAGCACTACATTTCTGTGATATAGATGAGTGGCCCCATCCCTCAATTGGTGCCTGTGCCTATCTACTGGAAGTGGTCTCTACAGGTTCTGTCTCCCCTTTGTAGGATATTATGGCTAATGCCATTCCGCTTGGGTCCTGGGAGCCTCTCACTTCCCTGGTATTTGGGAATTTCTAGAGGATACCACACCCAGTTCCCCATTCTCCAGTGTTACATATTTATAGTATATTTCCTGACCATCTGTACTTTTCTCTTGTCTCTTCCCATACCTGATCCTGCCCACTCTTTTATCATGTCCCTCCTCCTCACTCCCTCCTAGGTAGCCATGAAGTGATATCAGAGGAAATTTTTGCCTCAAGGAATGGCTAATAACCCTACATTTTGTAAAAAAAAATATGTCTCTGCTTCAATACAAGAAGTTAGAACTTTGAATTTTTTAGTGTATATTATTCATTATATGTTTATTTTATTAGCTGACCCTTGGAAGGAGTTTTACTGCAAGCCTTGGCTCTTATACAATGAGCTTTAAAATTGTGGAGTAGTTGTTGTTCCAGATAAGATTCAAAGGCATTATCTTCTAACCTCCTCCAAAGGGCTGGCCTCACCTCTCCAGCTCTGCCCTCTGTAGCATTCTAGGCTCAGGTGATCCACTCCACTGCTGCTGCTGTTGTTGGAGATCATCCCATGGCACTGGCATCTCCAGTACACTGGGGTCTTCCCTCAACTAGGCCTCACCAATAGCCTCTCATAGGCTCTCTTCATGGAGCCAAGCCTCAGCTCCTTTGAATGACCCCTTCATTTCTGGGCTGTCAACTAAAACTGAGGCTAAACCTTCACCAATGGCCTCTGACCACGTGACCCCTGACCCCATCACCCATGTCCTTGCCACCCATGATCTCCCAACATCCAACACCACTTGAGCTCTGCCCCATGGTGCCCCTGCCGGCAATGAACCCTCTCCAGGCCTGGGAGGAAGACAGGACACAGAGTGGTGAGTGACCCTTGGCATTCCCCTACACTGGGGCACAAAACTTCTCAAGGCTGAGGTCCTTTACTCCTATTGATGATCGAATTTGCTATCCTCTACTATATACCTGCTGCCAGTACATTCAATCCCACCCTGTATAGTCCTTGATTGGTGGTTGGGTCCCTGGGAGCTCTGAGGGTACTAGTTAGTAATTGTTGTTCATCCTAAGGGGCTGCAAACCCTTCAGCTCCTTCAGTCCTTTCTCTAACTCCTTCATTGCTGACCATGTACTCAGTCCAATGGATGGCTGTGAGCCTCTACTTCTGTGTTAGTCAGGTAGTGTCAGAGCCTTTCAGGAGATAGCTATATTAGACTGGCTTGTCCTTCCTTCAGTCTCTGCTCCATAGTTAGTCTCTGCAACTCCTTCCATGGGTATTTTGTTCCCTCTTTTATGAAGGAATGAAATGTCCACCTTTTGGTCTTCCTTCTTCTTGAGTTTCTTGTGGTTTATGGGTTGTTCTTCCTGTATTCTGAACTTCTGGGCTAATAACCACTTATCAGTGGGTGCATACCATGTGTGTTCTTTTGTGATTGGGTTACCTCACTCGGGATGATACTCTCCAGATCCATCCATTTCCCTAAGAATTTCATAAATTCATTGTTTTTAATAGCTGAGTAGTACTCCATTGTGTAGATGTACCACAGTTTCTGTATCCATTCCTCTGTTGAGGGACATCTGGGTTGTTTCCAGTTTCTGGCTATTATAAATAAGGCTGCTATGAACATGGTGGAGCATGTGTCCTTATTACATGTTGGAGCATCTTCTGGGTATATGCCCAGGAGTGGTATAGCTAGGACCTCTGGTAGTACTATGTACAGTTTCCAGAGGAACCGCCAAACTGATTTCCAGAGTGATTGTACCAGCTTACAATGCCAACAGCAATGAATGAGTATATTACACACTTTTCTAAATGACATTTATTTTTTTAAAGATTTATTTTATATGCATGTGTACACTGTAGCTGTACAGATGGCCGTGAGCCATCATGTGTGCGGCTGCTGTTGAACTCTGGCCTTACTCGCTCTGGCGTAATTTACTGCAGCTGTCTTCAGAAGCACCAGAAGAGGGAGTCCAATCTCATTACAGATGATTTCCAGAAACCATGTGGTTGCTGGGATCTGAACTCAGGATCTTCAGAAGAGCAGTCAGTGCTCTCACACGCTGAGACATCTTGCCAGCCCATAAATGACATTTCTATTTGACGTTCTTCACATATCTGAAGAAATCTGGAACTCCTCAGAGCATCAAAGCACTGAATGCATTCATAATTTTTCCTGTTGTATGAATCATGCTACATTAGCACTGTGAAGCAGGAGAAGAAGAATTTCCAAATTGCTAATACCTCAGGGATTTTCTGTAGCACAGCTGTGGAAATATTCATAGTAAACATGGAAAAAGAATTAATTGCACACTTGTATCCTATACAGAAAGTCTACCAAAGAGGAGTAATATTACATATATTCTCATTGTTCTGGGACAGAAACAAGGACAGCGCTTATTTTGTGTTCCCTATGTTCACATGGGTTTAACCATGATGACACACAATATACTATTTAAAAGAAGAACAAATGAAAGCTTTCCACGTCAAACTCACAACATTTAAATTTTCATGCCTTGAGAACATGTGGTATATGGATTAAAGTTTCTCCATGACAACATTCTTGACTCTCAAATCTGACCTCTCAGAAACTTAGCAATATCACTCCAAGAGTATAAGTATCACCAACCTCACCATGAACCATTTGCTCATTGGAAAGATTTGTATATATGTTGATCACTATTTAATGTGCAACAACAAATATTATAAGTCTATACAGATTGGTAGTTCTACAGCTTAGTTTTAATCAAGCTACAAGTCAAATACAGGTATTTCTTAAGGCATCCTTTCCTAGTCTTCTTTCTTTCAGAAATGCCTTGTGAACACTAATCTGATAAATGACAGTAAGGCACGTGGTTTAGTGAGAATATCATGATCATGGATACACTTGAAGGACTGATACTTTATACTTTTGCTTTTCTTTAGACTCCTTGCAATCACCTTGCAATGAGAAAATTACATTTCTTGACCTCTAGAACTCTAACATTGTTCTTCAATTTCGTGATCTTTTCAATTGTAACCTAAGACACAGCACCAGAAAATGAATGACATGGACTTGGAAATTAAGACCAGAATTCAAGGTACTCTGAATTTTCACATCACTGGACCTGATTTATCCAGCTCAATCTTCCTGGTTCTCAAATGAAATAACAAGATCATCAATAACCAAGAAAGTTTTGTTCCTTTATTTTGAAGAGTAAAAGAAAAATAAAAGAAAAAATAAAATGAATGACATTAAATTAAAATAAAAAACTAAATATTTTTAGTTTATTTTTATTTATTTATTTATTTATTTATTCACTTACTTACTTACTTACTTACTTACTTACTTACTTATTGGTTTTTCAAGACATGTTTCTCTGTTTATCCCTGACTGCCCTGGAACTCACTGTGTAGATCAGACTGGCCTTGAACTCAGAAATATGCCTGGCTCTGCCACCAAAGTGCTGGACTCAGAGTTGTGCATGTGCCTCCTCTGCACTCCTCTTTACTCTAGTCTTAATATCCTAGTTAGTCTTTTGGAAGAGTTGGGGAAAAGATTGAGACCCTCTGAATGAACAGTAGGTGTATAAGAAGACCATCAGGGTACACAATTAGCATATTCATGAGATAATTGGCATAGCGCCTCATTTACATAATCCTTAGCCTTACAGAGGTGGGTGTGCTGATTTGCATAAATCTGAACAAATGATTACATGTGGTTCAGGCTCTCACAGTGCCACTCCCAGCCCCACCCCTGGGTCATTTGCTTGAACTCTGTTCTCATGAATATACAGCTTCTCATTTGCCAAGACTTAAATACAGGAAGGAGACTGACATGGATCCTGAAAACTGGGAGTAGCAAATTCAGAGAGGAAAGGGGTCTGTTTCACCAGATGGAGGGTTAAAACGGAAGTGGCAGCAGAGGGGAAACGGGAAATGACTGAACCAGCCACCAGTGAACATACACAGGATGGGCCGGGGTAAACGATATATGTAATATATGTGCTACTCATTCTCCATGTGTGTCCTCCTACAACTGTAGTCAGCAATGTCCCTGACAGTGTTGCTTGTCTCTCCAAACTGTTCCCCTAAGTTGGCTGCCTCACCTGACCTAAGTAGGGAAGGATGAGACTAGCCCTGCAGAGACTTGAAGTGTCAAAGTTCAGGGATACTCAAATGGTCCCCGCCCACTCTTGGTAGATAAAAGGAATCAGATATGAGAGACTGTGTAAGGTGGAATGGGGAGGGGATAGCCATTGGAATGTTAATTGAATAAGTAAATAAATGGAAAAAGTGAACAAATACACATGAACAAATACACGTATAGCATAAAAAAAGACAAATCATCCCATAGCTTTTAAATTTTACCCTACTCAATATGTCAGGGTAAAAGCTGAGTGAGAAAGATTGTTGGCCAAAATATCCCAGAACTGAAGTCTAGCTAAAGTTTTCACAGAGTCTATATTCCAGTGACATACTGTGACCTCAACTTCCTCTCACTACACTCCTGTCAACACTCTAAAATCCCAGGTCCTCTGAGAACAACCAATTAAGCTCTACCATTGCTGGTGGGATTGAAAACTGGAAAAGCTGCTCTGGAAATCAGTTTGGCCGTTCCTCAGAAAATTGAACATAGTACTACATGAGGACCAAGTTATTCAAGTCCTGGATATATATCCAGAAGATGCTCCAACATCCAATAACGATACATGCTTCACTATGTTCATAGCAGTCTTATTAATAATAGCTAGAAGCTAGAAAGACCCAGATGTCCCTCAAGAGAAGAATGGATTTAGAAAATGTGGTACATTTGCAGAGGACCGGGTTCGTTTTGGGGACCCCAATTTCCATGGGATGAGAGTTCTGGTCAGATGGGCAATTAAGTCGGTGGATGACAAACAGACTAGACACAAGGGTGTGTGAATCTGAATGTATTTCTTAAACAATGGCATCAGACTTTTACAATCATTGCAAAAGAGAAATGATATATCTGGCAGCCTAGTAATTAAGGTACATTTAAGGCTACCTGAAACACATTGAATCTAAAGCAGCAGCCATCTCCTCTGTATAGGCGCTGCATACCCTGGGGGATGGCAGACTGCATCCCAGTCCAAGAGCAAGTCCAAATCCAAGAGAGAGTCCAAGAGAGTCCAAGAGAGAGCACAAAGTGAGAAGCAGGCTTATATGGTATACAGGAAACAGGGTGAATGACAAGAGTCACATAGATGGGCGGGGGTCAAAAGAGCAGGACTGAAGTCACATAGGCAAGTGACCACTACACAAGGTCGGTAGGTTGGTAGCCGTTGGGAAGCAGGAGGAAGAGCAGTTGAGCCCACCCTGCTGGGGCTAATTTGGTATTCCTATGCTAATTCCTTGATTCTGCTAGAGGCAAGGACTAGGAAAGTCCAATCTGGCATTTCCTGTTAATTCTCTGGGTATAGCTGGAGGGGAGCACCTGGAAGTTCCAACCTAACAGTTCTAGGTAATGTTCTTGAGTTTCTAGTATGTAAAACAGTTCTGACTATTGGGCAGCCCTAAGGAATGAGGAATGAGCTTGACCTCTGCTGTTAACTCTAAGGGCAGAACCTGTCTGACAGGCAGATTCCTTGAGAGAAATTCCAAGCTAATGATAGCTTGGAATTGAATTAGGATATATTGGAAACATCGTGCTGGCCAGGAAACAATGCCCAATCTTAGCCATAAACAAATCATTTCTTGGGGTACCTTTATGCCTAAATATGAGGGCGTGTTGAGGGATTGGAAAGACTGATCTGGAACATGCCTGAGTTAGGAGATGCCAGCGGCTACCTTGAAGAGCCAGGAGGCACAAATACCCTTTTGGGTCCTTACTGCCTCTTGCCCTTGATCAGGTTTTTAAGCCCGATACTGCAGACATGACTGGCGTAGACGAGTGTGCGTGGTATACATTTACACAATGGAATACTACTCAGCTATTAAAAACAATGAATTCATGAAATTTGTAGGCAAATGGATGGAAGTAGAAAATATCATCCCAAGTGAGGGAACCCATTCACAAAACTACATACATGATATATACTCAGTGATAAGTGGATATTAGCCTAGAAGCTTGGAATACCCAAGATACAATTAATAAACCACATGCATCTCAAGAAGGAAGACCTAAGTGTGGATACTTCCATCCATCTTAGAGGGTAGAATAAAATACCCATGGAAGGAGTTACAGAAACAAAGTGTGGAGCAGAGACTGAGGGAATGGCCATCCAGAGACTGCACCTCCTGGGGATCCATCTCATATACAGTCACCAAATCCAGACACTATTGTGGATGCCAAGCAATGCTTGCTGACTGGGTCCAGATATGGATTCTCTTGAGAGACTCAGTCAGAGCCTGACAAATACAGAGGTAGATACTCACAGCCAAACATTGGACTGAGCACAGCATCTGCCATGGAGGAGCTAGAGAATGGATCCAAGGACCAAATGGGTTTGCAGACGCATAGGAGGAACAACAATATGAACTGGTGAACTAACGAGTACCACCAGAGTTCACAGGGACTAAACCATCAATCTAAGTGTACACATGGTGGGACTGATGGCTCCATCTGCATATGCAGCAGAGGATAATGTAGTCAGTCATTAGTTTGAGGAGAGGCCCTTGGTTCTGTTAAGGCTCTATGCCCCAGTGTAGGTAAAGGCCAGGGTCAGAAGTGGGAGTGGGTGGTTTGGTGAGCATGGGGAGCAGGAAGGGGATTGGGGGTTTTCAGCAGGGAAACCAGGAAAGGGGATAACTTTTGAAATGAAAATTAAGAAAACATCTAATTAAAAAATAAAAATAAATAAGTATTCAAAAATAATATTTGTGTTCCAAACAATATGGTGGATGTGTCTATAGAAAACAACATGAGCCCTCACCTCTAAATTTTGGTAAGAGCAAAATTCAACATCAATGAATGAACTGAATGTTTGATTGGTAGACTTGATAAAATGAGAATGGTGAGGATCCCAATCCTATGCTCATGTGCACCAAATGACTTCTAGAAGACCACAATATCTCAGGATCGCATTTCAAAGGCAATCACAATG
>JADRCD010229997.1:45446-62563 GCA_019843815.1 Montemys delectorum | reverse complement strand
GGGGGGGGGGGGGGGGGGGAGGATTCTGTATGCTTTTCGTAACTGGGTGTGAAGGGGGACTGAACTGTTGAAGATTAGGTTGGTGGCGGGTGGCAGGGCTGTAGACTGGTGGCCAGTGGCAGTGCTGTAGATTGTTGGTTGGTGGCAGTGCTATAAGGACACAGAGAGTGGATACTAACTAGTCAAAAGCCAGATGAGTAGGAGCCAGGATAGCACCTGCAGATGTAGGTGTTTCTGAAACCAATGAGGGACAGACACAAACCAGTATGACTAAGGGAGGGGTGGCAAATGGGCCTCCCACGAGCCACTCTGACAACCAGACAGCTCCCGTATTTCGTCATCACATTTCCCAGACTGCATCCTAACAGTTTCGCTCTTCCCATTGCGACTTCGCCCCGTCTTTATAAACTACCCTAGCTGACACCTTCAGTACGTCTCCTTGTATTATCTCTGCAGCTAACCCGCATCATCCCCGGGGTCCCTCTATAGAACTGCTAAAGGCTGCAGAGCGGCGTGAGCTTTCCGCAGCTTGAACTGAGACAGCTCTGACAGCTCTGACACCATCTAAACTGATGCCTGACCCTTGTTCTCATGGCAAATGCTCCCTCTCTTGGGGAAGAGAATGTAACCGAGACACCTCAGAGGCCTTGCTGATCATCATTCCAGGAGAGATCACTTACAGGCTGGGGTGAGGAAAGGCCAAATCACATTGGGTGGATGTTTGTCAAGTCCCTCCTGTTGACTGAAGGAGATTCACATGTCCTCTTGCTTAGTGCTTCCTAGTCTGACCCCTGAAAGGGTTAGAGGTTCCTTCTAGAAGCTTCCAGGTGGCTTACAGATTAAAACAGACAGAGGAAGTGTAGAAGGATGGATGGAGTTTGTTGCCAGGTGGCCAGGTGACAAATTGGGGAATGAAGTAATATTACAAATGTAGATTTCAAACCTTTAATATATGTACATATGTATACATGGAATATGGATTATAAATGCATAAATACTTGTGTTTTACACATTTTATTAATTCAGCACTTTGACAGTTTCACACCTACCTGTATATTTCATACCTATGCATACATATGATATATCCTAATATTTGTCAGTAAACACTGGTATCCAAGGATCTCTGTGGGACATTCTGAATTGGAGTCCTGATTGTAAATACCAGCCCTGAGTCATGTAATAGAGGTACTTTTCGTTCCTTTGAGAACCCTTCGAACCCAAGCCTGGAACTAAGAGCCTGGGCTGTCTGAGCCGTTCATGAGTGTGGCTAATTTTAATTGAAACCCAATTTAAAATATACATATCCTTTGAGTCGAGCATAGCAGCACACTAAACAGGCAGATCTCTGCAAGTTGAAGACCCCTGCGATCTACACAAGCAGTTCCAGGCTAGTCGGAGCTCTATACTAGGACCCTTAGCATGTCATGTCCTCTTTTTCAAGAACATTCTAGGTGCTCACCATGTGCCTATGGCAAGCAGCTGGAGGAACACATGCCACTGATAGGTAACGCTTTGGGACAGTCAGAGATTAGGTAGACTTTGTTCTCACCCGCCCCCCCCCCCCACATCCCAAGCCTGCCTTCCCTGTGATGACACAGTGACCTCTGAAGGTCACCTGTCTCTCAGGGAAGGTGTTTGCTCCCTGCCCTGTAGATTTCCACTCTTCACTAGTCTTTTGAGCGTCCTGTTAGCCCCGTCTTGTGCACGTCACGCGTTCTGTTTGGCATCTACATTGGGCAACGTCTACAGTGCTGTACTTTTCCAGACCACCGATAGCTGTAGCTTCTTTCTACTTTCTCAGACATCTCTCCAAACCAGCCTCTGCGCTGTTGACTTTGACACGAGCATCATCCTCCGAGCCTTCCCGGGCAGACCTCACTATGCCCAGTGAATGTGCTCCTCACAGCTACGGCTCTTTGAAGATAAAAAGCCATGTGCTTCAGAAAACCCATTCCCCCACTGTCCTGAAAACAAGAAGGCAGGGCATTTGTGTGGCCAGGGAGCCCTTTGTTTCCCTGCCATGCCCAGGCACCCTTGGCATACCAGCATTACCAAAGGAGTCACCAGAAAGAAGGCTCTGCAGCAGCATTCCATTCAACCGGAGGGCTGGCCCTAAGTGTGAACGACATCAAGACGCCTCCCTGTTTCCTTCCCTTTCTCTCAGATAGGACTTATGGTCACAGTGATTTAAAAGCTCTGATTAATTAAGCATGTAATCAATTCCTGCTTCCACGTTAGTCTTCCACACTTCATGTCTCAATTACATGTGAGGACTGAAATGTAATAGAATACACTAACAGCTCCCTCCCGTACCCTGCTATACATACATGAGATTTTTTTTTTCTTTAATTGCTCAAGGTCAAATCTGTGTCTTCTCACACACTGTGGAGTCTACAGGGTTGAGAGCTCAGCACCTGGCCCTGGGAGAGACTGAGTATAATAAGCTTTTACAAAGCTCAAAAGGGAATGACAACATCAGTTCTAGGATTCCCTGCCTATTACATATGGGCAGATCTTGTTCTCAAGCCTGGCTCTTTCCCAGCTCACCAAACTCCCATTGCTTCGGCCTGAAATGTGTTTAGACGTATAAGCTGCTCCCCACCCAAGCTGGACCAAGGAAGGAGGGATGCCACGCGAGTCAGCAGAATCCCCCAAGCCATTCACCGACCCCAAGTGGTAAATGTCAGGTGCTAAAGGATGAGCTACTCTGAGCATCGTTCAACTCACATGTGTAGATGGCCTTGGAAGGCAGGATAGCCAAGCCCTGGGCATCAGGGTGTTAGCATCAGGACCTCAGACTCGGGATGTGAGAGCACAGTCTAGGCAACTTTCAGAGGGTGTGTAGAGAGATGTCAGCATGCCCCAATTAAGAGTATGGCTGGGTCTGGAGAGATAGTTCAGTGGTTTAAGAGCACTGGCTGCTCCTCTAAAGGTCCTGAGTTCAATTCCCCGTGCCCTATTCTGTCATGCAGCCATACATGCAGTTAGAGCACTCAAATAAATTAGTAAATAGATACTTTTTTTAAAAAAAAAGTGTGTGGCTGAACCCCTATATTGACTTTTTTACTGGTTCAGAATTAATGAGCCTAGACTTTGGTTTCTGGAACAGAATTTTTACATGTACAGATTTAAAATGTGTCTCCCTCAAATTATAGTTTGTTTGTAAATAAAATAAAAGGAATTAAAAAGACACCTATAGTTTCTGTTTATTTGCATTTTATCCTTATAGACATACCTGTTCTGGAAATCAGTTCATCTTCAAATGTAGGCTCTACCAAATCAAAGGCTTAAAAAAAAAAAAAAAACCCAATAAAATAAAAGTGAAGATTTGAGAATGTTGGAAAAAGGATATGAGTTATAGGAACATGGCCACCCTACATAGTCCCTGCATCCACCATATTCTTGTTGCCATGGTCACAGTGACATTTCTCTCTTGGAAGGGACAAAATAAGCGAGTTTTTACAAGGTGAGTAGAGGAATCTACCCTTGGATAGCTTGCTCTTACAAACTTATGTGCTATGTCAATGTTTTTCTAAATTCCACCCTCCCGGAGAATCTCCTGCATGTTTTCTTTGAAGAACTATGTGTGCCTTAGACCCACTCTTACACATGAGCTACATTGCTCTCTTTCTGCGTGGTGTGAGATTCACTTGTTCCTCACCCAAAGAGGTGGGTGTCATAGTAGCATGCAATGCGAGGCAGAGAAAGGGGACACACAGGACCTCAGCAGACAGCCTTGCGTCACGTGGCACTGGTCACGGACACGGTCTGGGGTAGGTCCTTTCATCACCTGGCCTTCTTTACTTTGGGGACTAGAGTTCCCTATGGATTCCAGGCTGATTCTCCTGCCTCAGCTTCCCAAGAGGTGGAACCAGTGGCATGTACTGCTTTCCCCAGCCTGACCTGCAAGTTTTGGGGTTTTGGTTTATTTTGTTTTGTTTTGAGACAGTCGCTCTGTACTTCTGGCTGGCCTAGATCTCACTATATACATTAGGTGGCCTCAAACTCACAAAGATCTGCCTATGTCTGTCTCCCAAGTGCTGAGATTAAAGGTATACACCACTATACCCTTTACATTGAGCTTTTCTAAAGAACTAGTAGGGAGCTGACTCTCAAATGCAGGCCCTACCTCACTGCCCAGCCATCTTGTCTGACTGTCATGACAAAGTAGATCATAATGGAAGACATATTGCTAGATTCCCACAAGGCAATCTTGCAATCTTGCAGTTCGCCCCTCCACGCTCTTGCCAATGACAGCACGGTCATATATACACAGTGGGTTCATGACATAATACATGACGGCGCCCTGACACCTGAAGAAGTGCATGCATGACACCTTGATTGAGATGCATGGCCAATCCTTAGGGGCTCCTGACGCCTTCGTGGTGGCAGCTGTCACTGTCCCAAGAGACACTCACTCACTCACCCTAGGACAGGCTTCTTCCCTCAAGAGCATGGCGTGTATCCAATAGGTAGCCTTGTAGCAGGTCTCTGGAGCACTTCTGATAATTAGAGGTGTCATGGGCGGAAATATCCTGCTGGATGGTTTGCTGTGGTTTAGGTCATCAGGGTAAAGCCAGTCTTGAAGATGTGTTTAAGGGATGGGGAGAGATGGCTCTGCTGTTTAGAACACTGGCTGCTCTTGCCGCGGGCGGGGGGGTGGGGGGGGGCTGAAGAGTGAGGCACCAGGGGATAGGATGTCC
Organism: Montemys delectorum; assembly: GCA_019843815.1. NCBI lineage: Eukaryota > Metazoa > Chordata > Mammalia > Rodentia > Muridae > Montemys > Montemys delectorum. Next base: position 57,860 of record JADRCD010229997.1, on the reverse strand, counting down.
CCTCTGGCTTCCTCGGCACCCATGGACACACAGACACAAACATGATAAATACAAAATAAATCTTGAACAGAAAAGAAGTTAGTCACATGGCATAGCCTGGAGAAGGAAGAACTCCAATAATGAAAGAAAGAAACAAACAAACAAAAAAACAAAAAAACATGACAGGAACCAGAAGGCACCTGTCCCTCTCCCATTTCCCCTGAACTTCAGTCTATGCACTGAGAACGGTTTTTTTTTTTTTTTTTTTTTTTGGTGACCCATATAAATCCTATTTTGAAATCCTGCAAATCAAAATTCTATTAAGGCCAGAGTCAGCGGAGCTTAGCTTTCTTCATTTGCACTTTAAAAAAAAAAAAAAGGCTTTAGAGTTTTCCTTCCCACCAGTTAGCTCCAGAAGCTGCACTGGGCTGCCACAACCTGGGCTGACCTCCCGCTGTACATTCCAGTACATTCCCCACACTGCCTGTCCTCAGATGTCACTTTTGGGTCACTCCGCTGCACCCTCATCCCATCCTTCTAGGACTACTGGTATCTCCATAGAAACCGGAAGGCAGGCGGACTCTTCCTCTGGCAGCTTGAGGATTGTAGAAAGGCAGAGAAGCCCATAAAGTGAAGAAGTTAGCATTTTGTAAACTTCAGAGGCAAAGGGAAAGTGCACCGTCCACTTTGAAGCAAGAGAGTCTGTGAAGACACCATGTGGATTAGCAGAGGTAGAAACGCTGGTGAGATGACACTTCCCTAGAAACAGTTACTGGAGTCAGCCAAAATATAAGAGAGCCCTGAGGTGGAGCACGCACTTAGCCCACGAACTTTGAGGCACCGCTCAAAAGAAGTATTAAACCCAGAAAGGAGAGAAGCAACGGGAGGCTGCATCTCAGATCCAAGTGTGAGTGAGTCTGCAGAGGAACAATTGGGCCCATCAGGGCAGCCACAGCGAGGCTGAGGGCATTGGCCTGAGCCCACACATAGACAGGAGTTCTTGGTGGTCCACATGGAGAAGCGAAGATAAAAGTGTTCCTTGTACGTTGTGAGGTGTGCGGAAGGGAAGCCAGCGGCCTTGCTATCCTTGGTCATGTATGGAAGAGGGCTGTGTGTGGGTGAGACATAGCCGATGCTGGTTTCTGTGATCTCCACAGTCCTCCCAGAACCTCTCAAGGGATAAAGGAGCATCCTTCCCCTTGGAAGACTTCGTAATTGATAGAGGACTTTTGTTCACTGTTAGCGTATGTTATGCATAATGGTGGGCTTCATTAAGGCACTTCCCTACTTATATATAATGTACTTTGATCTTTTGCCACCGGGAGGCGTTTCTGGTTTTCACAAGGCTTAGCATGCGATGAGAGTGGTCCTGAGTAGCTCAGCCTCTATGCGTAAGAAGGATCTGCTTCAAACCCCACACGCAGTTGTCCAGTGTCCATAACACAGCTGCCCAAACACACTGAACAAGCAACCATGTGCAGTCCTGTGATAGAGCAGGACCACATCCCAGGAAGAAGGGCATCGGAGGAAGTCTAGACCAGCGCTTCTCCACCTGTGTGTCTCGGCCATTGTAAAACACATATTTCCAATGGTCTTAGAAGCCCGACCATAAATTTATTTTCCTTACTGTGTAACTGTAACCTTGCTACTCAGGTGGTGTCTTAGTCAGGGTTCCTATTCCTACACAAAACATCATGACCAAGACGCAAGTTGGGGAGGAAAGGGTTCATTCAGCTTACACTACCACATTGCTGTTTATCACCAAAGGAAGTCAGGACTGGAACTCAAGCAGGTCAGGAAGCAGGAGCTGATGCAGAGGCCATGGAGGGATGTTCCTTACTGGCTTGCTTCCCCTGGCTTGCTCAGCCTGCTCTCTTATAGAACCCAAGACTACCAGCCCAGGGATGGCACCACCCACAATGGGCCCTACCCCCTTGATCACTAATTGAGAAAAATGCCTTACAGCTGGATCTCATGGAGGTATTTCCTCACCTGAAGCTCCTTTCTCTGTGATAACTCCAGCTTGTGTCAAGTTGACACACAAAACCAGCCAGGACAGGTGATGTCTCAGTTGTGAACCACTGCTCTAGAAGTTGGTACTCACCACGAGATTTCTCCTTTCGGAACGCCTAATAGCACCTGACAGCATCTCTTAGTTCGCTCTACATAAACTTTGAAAAGAAATAGAAACTCATATAGAATTCCAGATGACCTACGCTCCTCCCTTGTTGAACAGGAGTTACAATAAAACAGACTCCGCTTATACCTCTATGTGAGCCCTTGAGTATAACAATGATTTCCATTTCAGACCAGGGAGCTAGAACATAACTGTGTGTGCTTGACTCTGGAGTAGTTTAGGATAAGAAACAGTGAAGTGGGGACTAGGGAGATGGCTTAGCCAGCCTCTGCCAGCAGGACATGAGCTGGGATCCCAGACCCCACATAAAAATCCAGGCATGGCAACACTTACTGACAACCTTGGCACTGGAGGAGTGGGAGGATCTCAGGAGCTCAATAGCCAACCAGCCAGCCTAGCTGAATCAGGAGAGACTGGCTCTAAAGTAAATTGGAGAGCAATTGAGAAAGATATCTGATGTCAACCTCTGCCCTCTGCATGCATATACATACATACACACATATACACATATACATGCATACACACATATACACACACATGCACATATGCATATATATGCACATACACATATGCACACGTACACTCACATATACACACATATGCACACACAGACACAGACACATATGCACACACATATACATACACACATGCACATACATATATATATACATACACACATATACACATACATACACACATATGTACATACACACATATACACATACATACACACATATGTACATACACACATATACACATACATACACACATATGTACATACACACATATACACATACACACACACACCCCACAAAAGAAGCTGTGTGTGTGTGTGTGTGTGTGTGTGTGTGTGTGTAATCAACATAAGGTAACAGTGAAGTTGGAAAATTCTGACACCAGAGGTCCCAGGTGTGCCTACCTATAAATGTCATGCAGGCTGCAGGCCAGAGAAACCTGATGGCTGGAAGTTTGCTCTCTGGGAGTATCCAGGTACAGGATGTATTAAATCCATCCTTTATTCTTTAGTAATCATGCTTTGGATATTTGGGATGAACTTTCCATAGCTAGAAATCTGGTGACCTCATAACAAAGACACGGAACACACACTCTGGCAAGGCTTACAAGGCAAGCCTTTCACCACGAGGAGTGAGGCCCAGTGAGTCTTGGGGTTGAAAACAGATTTCCCAATAGTTCATTAGTGAGGGCCTCTTGCTGACTCTCCAAGTCTGCAGTGGGCACTTGGCCAGCCACGTTTTTTTAACAAGCACGTCCCATGATTCTTCTGATCAGGCAAGATTAGGAACTATTTACCAAGGTCAGGCTGGGAGAATCTTTGTCTACAAGTTGCCCAAAGTTGCACCATTGAAATCTTTTTAAATAATCTTTTTTTTTTTTTAAGTCATTGGCTCTTAATCATTCTCTTAATGTTTATAGCACTTTAATAGCAATCTGGGTTTACATTGCGTCTTAAAGCTTACAAAAGCCTTCGAACTTTTTCCTTCGAGCCCCAACGAGAACAACTATTTTTACAGAGGGAAAACATTCAAGTCAGCAAGGAACTAACTGATGGTCCCAGGTCATCCCTGGAATGAAGGAGCAGGGCAGGGCTCTGAACTCAGGCTCTTTCTCTAGTCTTGTGGATTCAGTTCTGCACCCTCAGAGCTAGGGCATCCACTGAGCTGGCGGAGCTTGAGCTCAGGGCACATTGAGCTGGAAAGCTCTGGCTCTTGGCAGTAGCTTCATCTTGGTCCTTAGGAGAACATATCTGCTCCTTAGGACAAAGGCTTGGCACCCTTGCAAGGCTCCCTTCTCTAGCTCTGTGTGCTGAGGAGCCTCGAAGGCCCCCTTTCCCTTTCCTTCATGTGTCTGAAACTTTAGCAAGGGCCCTGTTTATCTGAAGACAAAATGGAGACCAATTACCCAAGAAGGGGGAAAAAGGCTACATTTCCAAAGAGCTGGCATCCTGATAATCTGCATGAGATTTTTACTTTCTAGGAGGAATAGAAGGGGGAAAATCCTACGTGGAAATAAGCTCCAGATGTGTCAATATGGATTGAGTAGTAAGGAAAATGCACCATTCTGAGGGCCCTCCATGTTTTGGCTTTGTGATTCGGGAGGTAGAACTTTAGGAAACCGGTCCGAAGTATTTATTGAAACCACTCTGTTTATGAGAAGCATCACTAGAAATCTAGAATCTCTAGACAGCCTCGCTCAACTTACATTTTGAAATGACACTCTCCAATATACAGAAGGGAAATTGGTTTTACGCTTTTGAAACTTTTTCAAATTTAATTCTTTTTATTTTACATGGATGAGTGTTTTTTTGCTGCCTATGTGTCTGGGCACCACCTGTATACCTACCTGGTGTCTGTGGAGACCAGCAGAGAGACTCAGAGCCTCTAGAACTGGAGTTACAAATGGTTTTGAGCCATCATGAGGGAACTGGGAATCAAACCTGGGTCCTCTGGAAGAGCGGCTATTGTTCGTACCTGCTGAGCCGTCTCTCCAGTGCCCAATTTACGATTTCGTTTTTTGGTGATTGCCAGACCTCATTCCCCGCTCCCCACCCCCACCCCCGGGGTTAAAAGCATTCATTTCTCTTTTTCTTAGTTTCATTTAGCTTTTATGTGAGAATTTCATACATAGTACAATGAATTTTGACCATATCCACCCCATCCCCTCCAACTTCCCCAGAACCTTCCTTCCAATTCCCAGCTCTGATTATACATCCTCTTTTGTTGTTTGTTTGATTGTTTGTTATCAGACCTCACTGAGTTCTGTTGCAGCTGCCAGTGTGTGCATGGGCACAGGGTCATCACTGGAACACGGGCAACCTGTGAGCCCGTACTCCTGAAGAGCACTGCCTCTCTCTCTCCTAGCCACCATTAACTGCCAGCAGCTTCTAGATTGATATATGAAGTTATGAGCCCTTCTCCCCTGATTGCTCATTTTTTTTTATGGAATAATTGAAATGCAGTTTGCAATATATATTTAAAAAGCATAGAGTTGGGTATCATGGCTGGCAATTATAATCCTAGCACCTGGGAACCGGAGACAGGAGAATCGCCATGAGTTCCTGGCCAGCCTGGTCTTCAGAGAGTGAGAGCCTTCTTCACACTTAACATCGGTGGTTCTCAACCTATGGGTTGTGACCCCTTTGATGACGGACTGACCATTTCACAGGGGTGGCATGTCAGATATCTTGCCTATCAGATATTTGCATTGCAATTAGTAACCATAGCAACATTGCACTTACGAAGTAGCAATGAAAATAGTTTTATGCTTGGTGGTTACCACAACATGAGGAACTGTTATTAAAGGGTCGAGGCCTTAGGAAGGTGGAGAAGCACTGCTCTAAAATAACAAGAGTAACCAAGAATTGATAATCATGTATTGAATAACTATTAGAGTAGCAGCTTAGGTAAAACAAATGTTAGCAAGGGTTTAGAGACCAGAGAACTCTTACATACATGATAGAAAAGTAAAATCCTCAGGCCACCATGAAAAGAGTTGAGTGTTTGCTTAGTGTAAGGGGAACTGGAGAGATGGCTCAGAGGTTAAGAGCACTGACTGCTCTTCTAGAGGTTCTGAGTTCAATTCCCAGCAACCACATGGTAGTTCACAACCATCTCTGATGGGTTCGGATGCCCTCTTTTGTCACACAGGTGTACATGCAATAGAGCACTCATATCCAGTAAGTAAGTAAGTAAATAAATAAATAAATAAATTTTTTGAGAGAGAGCACACAAAAATTATCGTAGGCACCATTAATTCCACTTCTGGGTACATGGCCATCCTAATTCAACAAAAAGAAAGCTTTGTGGAAGGAGATTGTCTACCTGAATTCCTAGCCTTAGGAAAATCCAGAAGCTGAAGACCCCAGTGAGCAGGGACAAGTGAATGGATCAGCAGGAGGTGGCTCTAAGGAAAAGCAGAAATGACCTTGCTTGAAGATGGTTTGAAGTGAACTTGAGTTTTTATGGGAAAGTTGAGAGGGGAGAAATAACCAGGCATTCCTCAACCGAGGGAACTGTTTATTCCAGATCTCTGACATTAACAGCCTCAGTAGGAAGGACCCCCATCCCTTCCTACCCAGGAATAGCACGTGCGTTCTTAGTTACCATGTGTCCCTCCAAGGCGGTGTCTATCACTCCTCAGCCTGATGTCGCAGGTTTCTCTGCTGTGTTCTGAGCAGCACAGTCTTGCTGTGGCCCTAAACATTCTCTTCCAATACCCTCTTACGTTCATCTTGAGAGCTGCCTCTTCTAGAACCTTCTGATTTCACCAGGTGACTTCAGATTGGCCTGCATCACCTGAAGTTTTTCTATCCAAAAATCATGTCATAATATCCTCGAGAGGAGCAATGATCTCATAAGCTTTGGTCACTCTCTATATAATAATGAAGAGGGTCCTGCCTAGCACATGTATGCTTCTTAACTGCCAGGCTCCATTCCTTTTTATTTCTTTTATTGCATTTAATTGTGTGCACGTGTACACAGGCATGCACTCCCTGTGTGTATGTGTGTGTGTGTGTGTGTGTTCATATGCACACTCAACTCATGCACACCTTCAGCCGTGCACCCATGCATGCTACAGGCACGTGTGGAAGTCAGAGGACAAGCTGCAGACATTCATGCTCTTCTCCCATCATATGAGTCCCAGGGATTGAACTCAGGACATCAGGGTTGGCCACAAGCCCCTTTACCCAGTGACCCATCTGACTGTCCCCTTAGCTACACTTCTAATCTCTGCACCTACGAGGCAGGCCTCTTGATATTCTTGTCAGGAGTGTTAGGAGCCTGATTTTCTAGGTAAGAAGTCTGAGATGCCTAGAAATTCAATTAGCTTGCCTTAAATTGTGCACTTAGTGTTGGGCAAGCTCTAGAATTGAGTGTGGGTAGTCCAGCATCTCCAATCTACAGCCACTGTGGCCTTCTTCTAGATTCTCCATACTTCCCTAGGAGATTCCTTAGGGAATCTAGATTCCCTAAGATTGGAAGCTTGCTATACATTACTTCTCATCAACACAGCACTAGCCTAGTGAAGGAAGTATGTGAAGGCAAACTGATAAATTACTTTAAGTCTTGGAGATCATTCATAAAATATGAATAAGCTTAATATCTCTCTTTCTAGGACCATCTTGTATTAAATAAGATAAAAATAAGGAATGATTTTTTTTTAACTTCTCCTTCCTCATTTTTCACGTGAATCATCTGGCCTGGAACTCTCTTTGTAGACCAGCCTATTTTTGAGCTTCTGGAGGTCTGTGTTCCTCTGCCTCCTAGGTGCTAGAATTAAAGGTGTATTCTGCCCAGTTGTATCCCTTGCCAGCCCTATGATCGAGGCAGGGGAGGTATTTACCTGTCACATGGATGCCCATATAAAATTAAAGTATAATGGCACATTCCCACCCGCATCCAGCAAGAAAGCACATGTAGGAGATTGGGTATCGGGCCTGTTCCCCCTCTGAATGAATTGTGCTTCTAAGTGGATGTATAAGGAATGCCTATAAAATTACAACTGCATAGTTTCTTCTCTGTCCCAAACTCATTGTTAACATTGTTCATATGCACACTCTTCTATTTCTAAGCCAGGTTTAGAGCTGAAAATACATAGTACAGGCTCTTGCAGGGGTCTGGGGGGTGGGGGTGGGGCGGCAGTAATCATCTTAATGTAAATAGTGCCTGCAGCACTGAGATGACTCAGAGGGAAAAGAGTGCCTGCAGTGGAAGCCAGAAACCTGAGCTTTGATCCCTGGAACTTACATAAAGGTGGAAGAAAAAAATCCAACTTCATACATACACCACGGTATACGAGCACCCACATACACCTACCTTAAATACAAAATAAGAGTAAATTGAATAATGGATTGGGAAAAAAATCCATTGGTTAAGAGCATTGCTGTTCTTCCGGAGGACCAGAGTTCAATTCCCAGCACTAGCTGTCTGTAATTTCTGCTCCTCTCCAGGAGTTCCAATGCTTCTGATCTCTAGGACAGCACCTTGATTCAACTGAGCACACCACACCACGCGCCGATATGGGTACGTGTGTGCGTGTGTGCGCGCGTGTGTGTGCGTGTGTGTGTGTGTGTGTGTGTGTGTGTGTGCGCGTGTGTGCGTGCACGCGCGCGCATAACGAAAATAAAACAAAATCATTTTTTAAAAAAAGAAAAACAAACAAATAAATAACTATCATTGTAAAATATCCTAGGAAATGATCCAACACAAGCCCAGGAGACAATCACTGTATTCTGGTGATGGTTAGTCCCCTGCACGAGAAGTAGGAGGCACAATGTGCCCTACAAAGTTAGGGTCTTCCATAGTTTCATAGTTGGATGCCTTTAAGGGGTAAAGGCGCTGATGCAAAGGTCTGTCTGAAAGTCCAGATGGAAGGTGGTTAAGGGCCAAGAAGCCCCATGTAAGAGTGACGGGAGACCTTCCCAACAGGGAAATTTCTTTTCTCAATATCCTAAATAGCTATCCAGATGCTGTCAGTATCCTATGTAAATATTTACATAGCCAATTCTCTTCCTTGTATATAAAGCGTATGTGTGTGTATGAGTTTAACTGTGTAAAAACGATTGAGAAGTAAATGACAGGGAAAGGAGCCATTGGGTACACTTACCTTTCGGTTAGGGTAGCAATTACATTCAATAACATTATGGAGAAGTTAAATAAGGTACTGTTTGTATTGGTGATGAAAGTGTGGCTTTTAAGGAAGCCCAAAGGTTCTGGTAAAGATGGGAAGGATGATGCCTGGGAATTGGGAGCTGTAGATCTTGGCCAGATCCAAGTTCTGTAAATGGCTTAACCACCCTGAGTTTTTTCTCTCCTGGCCATTTAGACCGAATAAAGCCCGATGCCCTTATCTGTTGAAACACATTGTCAAATGCTAATGTACCCTGTAACATTTTGAATGTACCGAGAAAAAAAAATTCTTTGGTAAAAGAGAAAAAAAAATCCATATTCTATTAATATGCTAATTCATACTAAAGCAAAATCTGCTTTAGTTTGTTCAAAATTCCTATCAAGCCAGCTTTGCCAGCTACTACTGTGAACCCGGCCCTTGGGAGACAGGTAGAAAGGTTAAGAGTTCAAGGTCACCTTCAGCTACGTGGTAAAATGCTATCTCAAAGACAAATCACATCAGATTTATTTTTCTGTATTTTAACCTAGATTTCTCATCACAAATAACATAGATTTTCTGCCTCAGTGAAAGGCTGTGGGGGTGGGGGGGATAGGGAAAAGTAACAATATAGCTGTAGTAGCGATCTGGGCTGGGAGCCGCCCTCAAACTCAGATGTGAGGGTTGTTGCTGAGCAGGTAAAGCTGATCCGTGCCTGTCACAGGAGTGAACGCAGACGATGTGAGCCTCGGCCCAGGCAGTGTTGGCACAATGCAGGTCAGGTTGTACTGAAAAGTACCCACTTTCCCACTGTGCCCTTTGCCAACATCCATGGCTGTTACGTTTAGAAAAGATGAGGGTAGATAAGATGTCCACCACCCTCCCATGAATGACAAGTGAGTGTTGGCATGACGTGTGTGTGTGTGTGTGTGTGTGTGTGTGTGTGTGTGTGTGTAGCCCTTTTTAAATGCGTGTATGTACAAATATAAATGTTGAGGGACTTCTCCTGCTCTTCCTGTGTCTTATATATTATGTAGGCATGTAACTTACTTCCTTTGGTATGTGTCCCTCAGTATCCTTTCAAATGTCCTCTCACCTTCCGTAGGACGTGAGAGTCCTGTGACAGGAGATCTCTAAGGCCTCTCTGTGACTACCCAAGTTTGTGGTGCACATTCTCGTATACACCATGAAACCCACAGTCATTCTCATTGTTTCTACTTTATGTGGTGACTGATTTGGTGATTTCTTATATTTCTCTTCATTCTTGTCATCTCCAGAGGCCCTCCTTTCTTCACGTAGGTCTAATTTTCCACGAGGTAGCTAGCCATGCACTTACTGTCTTGGGAATACCCCTATCTGTTTCCCCGTTGGAGGGCTGTTAGTAGGAAGTGATCTCTTTCACCTTCCGGGGACTCACAGTTTATCTCCATCTCCAGCGATCTGATTGTGTCCTGTGTATGATTTGTTGGTAGGGGTTCATCTGGTGACCCGTCTGCCCCTAGAGCACCTGGCTTTGTTTCTTACTGAGTTTTAGGTCCATTCTTCACCCGTAAGTGTGCTCATGTTCCTCGCATCTGACTCTATCCTCTTATGTCACTACTGGTATTTCTCTCGCTTTACTTCTTAATGTTTCTTCACCCATTACACCTGACTCTGTATTTTCTTATGCTACTCCTGTTATTTCTCTTTTTATATCTTAATGTGAAAATTTTATAAACTGACATGTCTTATAACGTCCCTGATTCTTTGTCTTGATCTAAAGATGTCTACTTATGAGACTAATCAAAAGAATTCCTCATTTCTGAGATTATACCTATATATTTATTATATATTTATTACACATAGTATTATATAATATATACTATATGCTATATAGTATATATACTATATATTCTATATATATTTTCCATATCATGTTATATATAGTTTATATAATATAATATCTACTATATATAATATATACTACATATAATATGATGTAGGAAATATATACTACATAGTATATATAACAAGTATACTATATAGCATATATAGTATATACTATATATGTCCCATATATAGTATATAATAATATATATTATCAAGCATTTCATTAGGCTCTCTTAAGAACTCCAGCTCTTGGCTGAAATTCCATCAGTCTCTTTTAATTAATTAAGTTCTATACAAAGTATATCTGTTTTCATTTGCTCCTCTCCACCCTCCTCTTGTGTATCCTCTCCACATCCTACACAGACAGAGAAACATCATTGTGCACAACTCAGATTGGTTTATTCTCAGTCTTCACTTCTTCCTTATTGCTCATGTGCCACAACCATCTCAATTTTCCATATCCATTAAGGCCTCCTGCACCTGTTGAGGGTCCCCTTCCTGAGTTTGTGATCTACATGAGCATCAGCATGCATGAACACACTTTTAAACTTTGGTTCTGAGCACAAGAAAACATGAGGCATTTGTCTGTCTTTTGGTTAGCAAGTTGAATTCACTTTCGTGAAGTTGGCATGATTTTATTTTTCTTTACTGTTGTATAAAATTCCATTGAGGGATTGAGGAGGTGGCTTACTGAGCACAAGTACTAATTTCAGCTCCTCAGTACCCACAAAAAAAACCAAACACAGTAACATATGAGTCTCTCATCTAAGTGTATCCCTACAGGAAGATGGGAGAGAGAAGCAGGAGACTCCTCTGAAGTTCATAGGTAGCCTGTGAGCTCACACAGTAGGGGTTTGGGGGAGCTATCTCAAACAAGGCAGAAAGGATAGGACCAACACACGGGCATGCATGCACATGTATGTGCTCACAAACACTCTCGATTCCACAAAGATGAACAAGCACATACTACACAGACAGAGAAATGTCATTGTGTACGTGCACTACATTTTCTGTAGCTATGCATCTATTGAAGAACACCTAGCAGACTCTACAACAAGGCTACTGTGAGTGTAGCTATGAGCAGGACGCGCAAGTGTCTTGTAGCTTATTGACTTCAGTCCTCTGTCCCGAATCCCGATAGGCGCACCTGGACCATTTGGTAGTTCTAGTTTCCGACTTTTGAGAAACCTCCAAAGCAATTTCCATAATTGGTAGGCAACCTTACACTCCCTCCAGTGGTACATAAGTGTTCCTCTTTCCCCACATCCCTCCAGCGTTCCCTGCCATTCACTTAACAAAGACGGCCATTCTGAACGGGATGAGATAGAGTCTTAAAGCAGCTTGAGTTTTCCCTGCTGGCTAAGAATGTTGAACCACTGGGCTTGAGAGACCACAGAGAGGTTAACAGTAGATGTGAGAGACAGAACCTGGTCGTCAGGGATGGACCCAGCAGAGCTTTCACATTACCTAATCTTCAGATTCCTCCGATGGACTCTTTGCCTAGACTTAAAAACATCCCACTTTGCAGACAGCTCCTCCCACCCCCGTCTCTCCCTATCTCTGTCTTTCTATCTGTCTCTGTCTCCCTCTGTCTCCTTCTGTCTCTCTCTGTCTCTCTCTGTCTCTCTCTGTCTCTGTCTCTCTGTCTCTGTCTCTGTCTCTCTCTCTCTCTCTCTCTCTCTCTCTCTCTCTCTCTCTCTCTCTCTCTCTCTCTCTCTCTCTCTCTCTCTATCTCTCTCTCTCTCTCTCTCTCTCTCTCTCTCTCTCTCTCTCTCTCTCCCTCCCTCCCTCTCCCTCTCTCTCCC
>JADRCD010229997.1:0-45346 GCA_019843815.1 Montemys delectorum | reverse complement strand
TCTCTGTCTCTCTCTCTCTCTGTCTCTCTCTCTGTCTCTCTCTCTGTCTCTCTCTCTGTCTCTCTCTCTCTCTCTCTCTCTCTCTCTCTCTCTCTCTCTCTCTCTCTCTCTCTCTCTCTCTCTCTCTCTCTCTCTCTCTCTCTCCCTCTCTCTCTCTCTCCCTCCCTCTCTTTCTCTCTCTGTCTCTCTTTCTCTCTCTGTCTCTCCTCCAGCAGTCTAGCAGAATTCTCTCATGCTATTGGCTGCTGCTGCTTGTCACTCTGAGCTAGGCTCCGCCCAGGGGTCCTCCGGGCTGGCCCAGGCTTTGGTGAGGAGTGTGTCTGGCCTCAAGGCTGACACATTTGGGGGTCTTGCCATCACAGCATCCAAACCGTCCCTTCTATCTGCAGTCGCAGAATCGAAGGCTCTTCATGCCACCTTGAATCCCAGCAAGCTCATACCAACTGACACAATCCCAGTAGGAAGCGTGCATGGGCTCGGAGAAACAAAGCTTTCAGTCTCTTAACATCATCTGCCCTTTTCAATATGCTGCTGTCGGCTTCACAGTAGAAACACAGTTCTGACCCTGTGTGTGGAGAAGGCAGGGGACCTTCTCTTTAACTGAAGAATCAATATGTAAATACTCATCAATTCCTCCACAGGAGCTCCTTCCGTCTTGATTTGCTCCCTGTTCTCAGGACCAACTATTATGGGATGTAGGGATGACAAGGGACCCAGTACAAAGATCATTTAACACTTGAGAAGCAGAGTCTTTAGACAGAGGTATTCTGATCTCAGAATATCAGTGTAAGAGGGAGTTGTGATCCCAACCCTGCCACCAATGAACACTTTCTTAATGGGCAAATTACAGAACAGTTCTGGGTCTCATTTTAGCAGATGGAGTTATTTTTGCACCATCCATTGGATTGTTGTGAGGATAAAAAAGGAGCCTTAGATCTGCAAGCTGTGTTTGTACGTGCACACATGTGCACATGCTCGTTTATTGCATATATATGCAATATATATGCATGCTGTGCATATCAAGGTCAGAGGTCAACCTCAAGTGTCATGCCACAGAAACTGTTCACCTTAGTTAGAGACAGAGTCTCTCACTGAGACCTGAGAATTGCAAATTAGGTTAGTGTGAGGATTTATACATCCTTGGCCCAGGGAGTGGCACTATTTTGAGGTGTGGCCTTGTTGAAAGTAGGTGTGTCACTAAGGGTGTGGTCTTAAAACCCTCATCCTAGCTGCCTGGCAGTCAGTCTTCCATTAGCAGCCTTCAGATGAAGATGTAGAACTCTCCCCGCTCCTCCTGCACCCTACCTGCCTGGATGCTGCCATGTTCCCACCTTGATGATAATGGACTGAACCTCTAAACCTATAAGCCAGCCCCAATTAAATGTTGTCCTTAGAAGAGTTGCCTTGGTCATGGTGTCAGGTCACAGCAATAAAACCCTGAGACAGCCCATCTGTCCAGCAGACCCGAGGTCTGCCTGCCTCTGCCTCCCCAGTGCCAGGATTATACATGTGTGACAGTGCACTCAGCTTACATAGCAACACTTTTATCACCTGAGCTGTCTCCTCAGTTCCTTTTATAATACTTTCTAAGAGTTTTAGAAATGTAAAGCCTTCCTCTAAGAGAAGTCCAGGATGTTAGGCTTTAAGCCCCCTTTGGCCATCTAACTCAGCTATGCGGGAAAGAACAGAATACAAGAAGAAAGCAGAGGAAAAAGATGCTGCAGGTCTCCAGCCTGCCAATTGGTCTGTGTGACAAGAGTTAATGAAGGCCTCAACCCTGGGAAATCCCTCTCCTTAAGGAACAGGGAAGTGGTGGGCCTAAGCCTAAGCCAGGGCTCACTGAACTCAGTTGAACTGCTTCCTGGATTGCTCCCTAGCTCAGTGCTCCCCCTGCTGGCCCAGGACTAGATTGGCTCACATAGTGCTGCTGGCTGGATTCAAGGGCAGACAAGTCAGAGAGGAACCTCAAGTCACCCCAGAGCGTGCTAGCAAAGCCCACCCTGAGCTTTCACAACCTCAGCGCATGACTGTCCACAGAATAGCCATTCTTGCTTGTGGATTGTGTGTGTGCTTCCTGCTACAGTGCCAGAGGTGAGGAGCTACCTCTGGGGTGGGGTGCCCTGCAAAGCACAAGATTCTGCCATCTGGCTCTGTACACAGAAGGTTTACCTGGGTACTGGGAATGTAGATCAGTAATAGATTGCTTGCTTGGCATGCACAAGGCCCTGGGACTGATATCACGCACATACACACGCACACACACACACACACACACACACACACACGCGCGCGGATAGGCTTCAGTTTTACCCACTTTTTTTCCTTTATTGAAAATATTTTTAATAAATCATTAAAACAATATTTATAATAACTATAATAACTATATTTAAAATAACTATAATGATAATATATTCTAATTATAGTTTTTCCTTCCTCAGTTCCTCTTAATTCCTCCCCACTTCCCCTCCTACCCGGATTCACATTCTTTCTGCCTTTCCTTAAAAACCAAACAGGCATCTGGAGAATAATAATAAAATAAGATAAAAGAAAAACAAGCAAGCTGGAATAGGGCAAAGCAAACAAACAGAAAAAAAATTTTTAAAAGCTAAAGAAATAGCAGAAGGAACACATATAGACCCAGGGACACACATGTGCACACGCAGGAATCAGGGACATATATTGATGCACACACACACACACATGTGCACACACAGGAATCAGGAACACATATAGACCCAGGGACACACATGTGCACACACAGGAATCAGGGACACATATAGATGCAGACACATACACACACATGCACACATAGGAGTCAGGAACTCATATAGATGTAGACACACACACACTGCACACAGGAACCTCGAAAAACATAAAACTGGAAGCCATAATATGTACGCAAAGGACTCGTGAGATTTAAAATAATATAAAGTTAAATAACCACCATGCCCTGACATGACATTATGAGAAAAATAACCCCCCAAATTCCCGTTGAGTTCCTCTGTGTTGGCCGTCTACTACTGAGCACACAGCCTAGCCTTAAGAGCAGTTTGTTTCCTCCGTGACACGACTCCCTTTAAGAAAACGATTTTTTCCCTTGCCAGTGGTTATCAGTTGAAGGCAGCTCCTCTCCTCTCGGCCTTAGTACCCCATCTGGCACAGACCTGTGAGGCCCTGTGCATGCTGCCTCAGTCTCTGTGAGTTCATACCTAAGTGGCTCCTGACCTGTTTATAAGGCCTTCTTTCCTTGGGGACCTCCATCCTCTCTGGCTCTTAAACTTCTTCCACCTCTTATCTGCAGAGTTCCCGGAGCCCTGAGGGGAGGATTTGATTTATACACTTCTTATAACACAATTCCCTAGGTGTCAGCAATCTCTACTAGTAAAACTACAATAAATTGGTTTTCCCCAAGCAGGTTTTATTTTCCTTTTATTTAAGAAATGAATCACTGTTTTATTTTGTTTATATTTTGCTATCTAAGAGTAATAGAAATAAGCCATTACTCTTTAATTATTAACTATTATGAGAGAAAACCTTAATTTATATTTTGGCTTCCAAGAATAATGACATAAAGAGATTTTAAAATCTTCCCATTTGTAAAAGAATGTATAGTTATGGGGAATTTGTTTGTTTGCTTTTTTTTTTGTTTTTTTTTTTAAGTTCAAGGGACTGGAGAGATGGCTCAGTGGTTAACAGTGCTTGCTGCTCTTTAAAAAGGACCAAGTTTAGCTCTCAGCATCCACACTACATCACAACTACCTGTAACTCCAGCTCCAGGGATCCAACTCATCCTTCTGGCCTCCAAGGGCATCTGTTCACACGTGTGGCATAAGCACACAGAAGCACATATATGTACACATGATAGATAGATAGATAGATAGATAGATAGATAGATAGATAGATAGATAGATAGATACAGAGAGAGAGATAGGAAACAGATACTAAAATATTTTTTAGTTCAAGCATAAAGTTTGCTGACAATATGGGGCAAAGTTCATGTTAGAAAACACTCCATGAAAATGCAGTCAGCCAGATAAGGGTGGTGGAAATATTTAGAGAGTAAACTATAGAATTTCGTCAGTGAATGAATAAGCATAGAGGAAATGGTAGAGAGAGAGAGTGGTGTGCTTTGGGGAGTGAAAGGCTTGTGACGGATCTGGGAGCAAATGAAGCATCAAGAGGAACCCAGATGCCCGGAAAGAGCCCAAGAATTTGAACACAGATGAAGGCTTAGACACCATGGTATTAGTTCTATGGCTTGATTGATGATAATGGCATTACCGGCATCTCTCTGTCTCTCTGTCTCTCTCTGTCTCTCACTTTCTCTCTGTCTTTCTCTGTCTCTCTGTCTCTGTCTCTCTCTGTCTCTCACTTTCTCTCTGTCTCTGTCTCTGACTCTCTGTCTCTATCTCTGTCTTTCTCTCTCTCTGTCCCTCTCTCTCTTGTCTCTCTCTACATATATATCCTCTCCCCGTCTCTCTCCCTAGCCTGCCCTATTTAGCAAGAGCCCCATCTTGAAAGACTCTCTCTCCATTAAAGATGATTTAATTGAGCTACTTATTGGATTTGCTTTCTCTTCTTGGCTCTTGCAGCAAGGTAACACAGTGTGGTAGAAGCCAGACGTTGACTGGTGTAAGGTAGGGGTTGTGACTTGAATTCAGGGCCCTGAGTGTGCAAAGCAAGCTGTCTGTGCCCAGCTCCCAGGCCGATAGCCATTGAACCCGGATAGGAGGATCTGAAATTCACTATAGGTTTTTCCTCAAACTTTGTTTAGAGCTTTTTTATTATTTTAGGATGTTCTCATTTTTTTTAACTGTATGTTTAAGGTTAGTCATTTAAGTAACCTTCCAGCCATGTTTAATTCATGCAAGAAACCCTAAATAAACACAGGGGTCACCAAAAAAGACATAGAAGAAGGGGGCCTTGTTAGAAAGAAGGGGTCACTGGGAGTAGGGTGAAGAAGTAATGGATGTGATCAAAATGTGTGTGTGTGCATGTGTGTGTGCATGTATGTGTATTTGTATATGTGTGCGTATGTGCGTATGTGTGCGTGTGCGTGTGCGTGTGTGTGTGTCGGCTCTTTGCCGGCAGATAGCTATGAATAGAGAAGCCCACCAGGTCTATCCAGGGCTGAGCAGGATGGTCAGTGTCGGCAACCCAAGAAGAACCCCACTGGGCCAGAGTCTTGTCAAAGCAGGAACTCGCTTTAATGTGGCAACAATTTGCTTATATAGACAGGGCAAGGAGGTGGGGATAGAGGATGGGGTGAGATGACATATGGGGTAGTGTGAGATGATGAGGGATAGTGACTTCACAGGGTGCATGAAAATTTTAGACGTCAGCGGTAGCTGGGCAGAAGCAATTTCATCTAGGCCGTGTTGAGCATTCTCAAGCGGAGGCAAATGGCTGTTCTTGAAAATGGAGCCAGGCTCGGGTTCGTGTTCAAGGCCCAAACCAAGGCCAAGTAGGGCCCAACCTGTGTGTTCATGTGTGTGTACATGTGTCTATGTGTGTGTGAGCATGCGCATGTGTATGTGAATGCATGTGTGTGTGTGTGCTTGAAATTGTCAAAAAATGAATTTTTTAAAACAGAAAAAATATATATAAGAGATGTGAAGAAATTAAATCCCGGTTGTGTCAGCCATTTGTGCTTGTTAGGACTACAGGGCAGGTTGCAAATAGCACTGTGGAAACTGACTGAGGTACTAGGAGTTGAGGGACGGGAGCCACCCTTGCCTTGCACAGTACAAGGCCTGGAGTCCACATCCCCACCCAATCCAAGAGGGATCAGTCCAGTTCCTCATGAGCAGGAAGTGCTGAGGACCCGGGAGCCATTGCAGGGACTCTCAAACTCTGCATGGAGGGTGGCTATGAGCCTGGTTCACCTGTGATCTCACTGAATCTTTGTGAACAATGAGTCGGAAACTCATCCCGCGGCACCCAGGAATAAGAAGCCAACGTCAGAGATTGTTTTCAGTGTAGACTTGTGCTTCCTGGATGGTTTAGAAGCAGGGGCAGTAGAAATGGTAATGATGCTTTTAGACACATGTAGACACCAACACGAATGGCCAAAGCAAGGGTCTGGAATCTCCACCTCAAAGAATATGGTCTCTGTGAAGAATTGAGTTGGAATTTTTATCGGGATTGCATTGAATCTGTAGATTGCTTTCGGCAAGGTGGCCATTTTTTCTATATTAATCCTGCCAATCCACAAGCATGGGAGATCTTTCCATCTTCTTTGATTTCCTTCTTCAGAGACTTGAAGTTCTTGTCATACAGATCTTTTACTTGCTTAGTTAGAGTCACACCAAGATATTTTATATTATTTGTGACTATTGTGAAGGGTGTTATTTCCCTAATTTCTTTCTCAGCTTGTTTTTTTCATTTATTTTATTTTATTTGATTCTCTTCTCTTTTTTTTTCAGAGGGGAAACTAAGAAAGGAAATATTATATGACATGTAAATAAAGAAAATATCTAATTAAAAAAATATGCAAAAAGAAAAAAAAAAAGAATATGGTCTCTCATTTACAACCCAAGACTCCCGCTGAGTCTGAGAAAGCCCTGAGTCCCAGGACACTCCTTCAGCTCAGACTTCAGTAAGCTCTTCATTAACAGTTACATGCTCAGCACTGCAAGCAAACAAACAAACAAACAAAAACCACATTAACTTAAGGATGTAAGATTTGGGGCTCGAAAGATGATTCAGCAGTTAAAAGCACTAGGTCCTAAATTCAATTCCCAGCAACCATGAGATAGCTCACAACCATCTGGAATGGGATCTGATGCTCTCTTCTAGCCATGCAGATAGAGTACCTACATGCATAAAATAAAATAAATCTTAAAAAGAATGTAAGGTTTGGGCCATCAGGCATGTTGCTGCCTGTCTTTAATCTCAGCACCTAGAAAGCTAAAGCATACAGATCTTTGTGAGTTCAAGGCTAGCCAATGCCACATAGTGATCCCTGTCTCAATGAAAACAAATGAACTATAATAGAACAAAGCAATAAATAAATAAGGTTTGGGTAGTCAGTCCCCACCAGCAATAAGATAAAGTTGGACCTCATCTTATTTATTTATTGTTTTGTTCTACTATAGTTCATTTGTTTTCATTGAGACAGGGATCAAATAGACTGCCTCTCTTTGAGTTCTTGAGGAGTCTGGTTTTGGGGAGGGGATGCTGTTCGAGAGAAGTTGAAATGTGTAATATCTATACCTTGAGAAGGGGGAAAGGGGGACGGAACAAGGCCATCGTCGGAGAAGCTGGGGAAATAGTGGTCCTGCCTAAGCCGTGTGTGTGTCAAGCCTGTGACTTCCTCTCTATTTCCCCTGCAGAATGACATCACTCCTTTACATGTTGCCTCGAAGCGAGGAAACGCAAATATGGTGAAGCTATTGCTGGACCGGGGTGCGAAGATCGATGCCAAGACCAGGGTAAGCGCCCTGCCCGGCCCTGGGCCTGTGTGACTCTCCCCTAGGGAGAAACCCTCACCCAGCGCCTGTACTGTGGGCAAAGGCTCTTTCATTTCTCTCTCATTTGTTGTTGTCTCTTGGAAAATGAGTCCTATTTCATATACTGTTGGTATGTGTCTAAGTCGCTGTTTATGGAGTATAGCATACCCTGTGTGCGCCTCTTGCCTTAGCCCTTGACTTGGATAGGCAAGTCAGCCATTAGAATTTCATCATCTAAAATTAGAAGATCAAAATACCCTGCCAGTGACCAAGGTGTTTGTCAACTGTGTCAGTCTGAAATCCCAGTCAGGATGAGTACATCACAGAGCCCCAATTCATAATAAATTCCCATCCAAGAAATAGAGTCTCCCTGACTCCATAGAACCTACACATGTGTGAACACACAGAGACTGTGGCAGCATGCATAAGGCCTATACGGGTTCAGGCCAGACAGCATCCCAGTGCTAAGAGGGGAACGTGGACAGGAACTACCACCCCTCACAAACAAAAATTATCTCCAACTGACATCTGCTTGCACAGGAAAAAATTAGTTTTCTCCAATGAAGTCCTGCCAAACATATTAACCACAGGGAAGGGCAGACTCCATGCCCAGCAGTTGATGGCCAACACAAAATGAGCTCAATGGTATTTCATAGACTTTTTACCTCATCAATTTCTTTGGGCATTGTTTGGTCTTCCTGGTCTTTTGCTTGCATATTATGGTTTCCAAGTTTGTATTTTTATAGGGTTTGGGTTTGGGCTTGCCTATTTCTTGTGCTTTCTCTTTGCTTTCTTTCTTCCTTCCTTCCTTTCTCTCTCTCTTTCTTTCTCTCTTTCTTTCTTCCCTTCTTTCCTTCCTTCCTTCCTTTCTTATTATTTTGGTTTGCTTGCCTTTTTGTTTGTATGCTTGCTTGCTTTCTGAAGACAGTAAAAAAAAAAAAAAAAGAATGCATGGAGTCAGGTAGGTAGGGAGGATCTGGGAAGAATTAGAGAAGGGAAAACATAATCGGAATATATTGTATGAAAAAAAAAAAAAAGAACCTGAAGTTGACCAAATAAAGTAAAAGTCTTAGTTAAGAAAAGCTTACAGGGACCGGAGAGATGGCTCAGTGGTTGAGAGCACCAGCTGCTCTTCCAGAGGTCCTGAGTTCAATTCCCAGCAACCACATGGTGGCTCACAACCATCTGTAATGGGATCCGATGTGTGTCTGAAGACAATGACAGTGTACTACTCATCTACATAAAATAAATAAATAAATCTTACAAAAATAAAAAAAGAAAGAAAGAAAAAGAAAGATATACAAAGACTTTCCTTTCTCCAGTTTTATGTGTTTTTAGAAGATCTGAACCAGAGGCAGTCTGATCAAAACACAGTGTTGTTTGTGTACTGAAGCCTCACTGATGGGGTCTCTGGCTTGTCACCAAGCCCTGCACCCAAGAGTCCTTATCTCCACGGTCCTAAAACTAACCTGGCAGACCAACTGTATTCCGGTCATGCTTTGATTTGCTGTCTCATTTACTATTAATGACATGTATTCACTCACCCAATAAGTGACCAGTGAATGGCTACTCCGCTCAGAGAAGAGGCAGAACAGACATTGCTTGTCCTAAAACCATGAGGACCGTAGGCTGGCTTCCTTTCTATACTCTTTCCCTAATCCAGCCCAGCTTGGATGTTTCGTGGACTGACAGTTGACCATTGAACCTGAAAAGCATAGCCATACCCTAAAAGAATCAATCCTACTAGAGAGAGAAGTGAGCAGTGGTAAAAGTTGCCCCCTGAAGGACCATCTCTCTACAGAGCAATTGAGTTGGGTCTTACTGAATTGACTTTTTTACATCTCAATAGAAATTGTCAGTATGTCAAGAAAGCTAGACCTGTTCTCAGCTCTGCTAAGCATGAGCTCCAGAAAAAGAGTTGTAGAGGACAGTGGTAGGCATGGATTGCTCTTACAACTTAGTCGCCAGGAGGTGCAGGATCACTAGGAGTCTCTGTCACGGAAGATTGACAGGTATAGGAGCCAATCAGAAGAGCAGCAGCTTGAGGTGCTGACCATCCTCTGGGAATTTAGTTGATTGAAGATGACCTTATTTCTCTCTCTGTTGGTAGTCTTTACTCACAAAAAGAACAAATTATTTCTCATCTTGCATCCTATACAAACACATAGGACAGTGGTTCTCAATCTGTGGGTCTTGACCCCTTTGGGTCCCCTTTGCAGATCTCGTAAGACCATCTGCATAGCAGATATTTATTTATATTACAGTTCGTAACGGTAGCAAAATTACAGTTATGGAGTAGCAATGAAATAAGTTTGTGGTTGGGGGTCACCACAACAGGAGGAACTATATTAAAGGGTCGCAGCATTAGGAAGGCTGAGAGTCACTGCCATAGGAAGTTCAGATAGACGGGCAGCAGGGTTTCTCGTTTCTGTGACCAAATGCCTGGAAAAACATAGCTACCGGGAGGAAGAATTCATTTAAGTTGGAGGGGACACAACCCATCATGGCAGGGAAGCATGGCAGCAGGCAGCTACCTTGTAGAAGGAGGTCTATGCAACCGAGACTCCACACCTCCTCAGATCTTAAAGGCACAGGAAGCTGAGTGTGGACAGGAAGTAGTACAGGACCCTAAAGCTTCAAGGCTTCTCCCGGTGACCCAGTTCCTTCAGCTCCTGAAGATTCCACAACCTTCTCACACAGCAGCACTTCAGGGGGACCAATTATTTTAACACATGAGCCCATAGGGGGCCTTGCACATTGAAACCACAACAGGGTTTGCATACGGCCAAACGTTACAGGGATATAAACATTAGAGTCCGGACGAACAACAGCAGCTAATTGAGATCAGGACAGTATGTTAGGCAGCTTTATTTCTGTGCCCCTGGACTTCTTTGGGAGGGATCCCCTCACTACTACCCATTCAGTGTTATCTAGATATACATGCCTTCAGTCCTGATGGGAAGAAATGTGGGTATGACTGGGTCCGTGGTCCTTAACCTTCCTAATGTTGTGACCCTTTAATACAGTTCCCCGTGCTGTGCAGACCCCCAACCGTAAGATTACTCCCTTGCAACTTCATAGCGATAATTTTTGCTACTGTTGTGAACGGTAATATAAATATCTAATATGCAGGATAGTTGATATGTGACCCCCCTGCCAAAGAGGTCTCAACCCACATTTGAGAACCTCTGGCCCAGAGGAGTCAGAAGAGGAAAAACCTGTCTTGCTTCCTCACATTCTGCTATGGAATGGGTCCGGGGACATTTCTAATTCTGTGCAGCCCAAATTCCTGCCTAAATAAATGGAGGAGAGTGAGGTATATCCCTCAAACATGTGAGCTACATGGCATTCTCTGCATGAATGGCTCCCACCCATGACTCTCCCCCACCCTCCTTTCCTTCTCAGTACAGCCAGTAAGCTTCCTGGACATCTTATACATGTCTCAGTAAGAAGAGCCATAGGGGCGCTGGCCACATATGTGGCAGAGGCTGGCCTTGTTGGACATCAGTGGGAGGAGAGGCCCTTGGGCCTGAGGATGTTCGATGCCCCAGTGTAGGGGAATGTCAGGACGGACAGGAGTGGGTGGGTAGGTGAGGGAGCAGCACCCACATAGAGGCAGGGGGAGGGAGGATGGGATAGGGGGTTTCTGAAGGGGAGACCTGAAAGAGGAAAACATTCGAAAAGTAAATAAAGAAATAGATCTAATTAAAAAGAAAGAAAGAAGACTGGTTAGAAAAAAAAGAGCAGCCATGGGTACATGGTATATGGGTATTATAACTTTAATAATAATTAAGGCTGGAGATGTTGTCTCAGTGGGCAGAGCGTGTATCACCCAAGTGTGAGAACCAAAGTTCAGATCCCCAGTACCCATGTAAATTCCAGATGGACACAGCAGCTCGCCTGCAATCCAAGAACATGAAGGTATAGGCAGAGAACCTTAGAGCAGGCTACCTCACTGGACCATGTGGATTGGTGAGCTCTGGTGAGCAACTGAGAAACCCTGCCTCAATATATAAAATGAAGAATGATCAAAGGGTACACTCAGCATCAACCTCTCCCTCCATAACACACGTGTCCCTCACAGAAGGCCCGCATACACACACACACACACACACACACACACACACACACACAGAAAGAGTAATTAGGGCTAAGACATAACTCAATGGTAGAACTCTTGCCTAGCATATAGACATCTCTAGATCCAATCCCCGGCACCATGGGAATAAAAGAGGAGAGACTACAAGTTTCAAGATGCTTACATAGAAATCTTCCCGGAGTTTAGAAGGAGCAGAGTATCTGGGTCTCTGTTTATTTGATTGCAAGAAGGCATTCCCCAAGTCCTCAGAGTGAGCCATCATGCTGAATGGATATTGCCCAGACTATTGGCTCATTCTAACTTTTGCCAATGCAGTGACATGGCCGGCAGGTGCTTGCATGATGATGGTGGAAGAGGGTGGGCTGTGAGCACTCACCAGGGATGGTGGTGGAATGGGTGGAGTGTGAGCACTCACCAGGGATGACAGTGAAAGTGGATGGGGTGTGAGCACTCAGCAGGGATGATGGTGGAGTGGGTGAGATGGGAGCACTCACTTTGGACCTGGTCTAGATGTCACTCTTGATTCAAAGACTTTATGGAAGTTGCTTATTTTCCAACACAATCTTTATAGCCAGCTATGTTCTGAGGAGCACCTGCTGTTCTCTGCACTGAACTCTCTTGCTCTCTTCCAAGCTAGCCTGAATGTTGGGATCTTGTTGAGGGAACACTCCCTGTGGCAGATGGTCTCTTACCATTTTTACTTCTTTTGCGTCAGTCCCCAGCCCAGTCAGAGGCGATATAGTCCTTATTCTAGAACAATTCTAAATGCCTCTCTTGACTAACTTCTCACTGTTTACTGATCAGGTGGCAGGCTTGCATTTCCTGGTAAGATGCATTGGGTGGGCTCTGAGAGCAAGGACTGGCTCCTGGGATGCTGGCACCAAGCCTCTAAGCCTGACCTGACCTTCTAGCTTTTCTACAAGGCACCCAGTGCCTCATCCTCACATACTCCATTACTCAATGTCACACGCAAGTCCATCTCAGTCACCATAGCGCTTCGTATAGGCTACATACTCCAAAAGTATCCATTCACTGGACATGTGGAAACAAGATGGACTCTATAATGTTACATTTGTCAAAAGGCCTTAATGGGCTTAATGGTCCTTCCGTGACGTAATTTTTCTCCCCATCCTAAGTGACATTTGAGTCTCATGTAAGAGTGAGAAGAAAATTGATACACAGAGAGATGCAGTGGGAGGGGTCTTCATAATTCCTTCAATCTACTATCCTGAGATGTTTTCCAGAGAAAACAGCCATAGCTCATATATTTACCTTACAGCCTGCCCCCCCCCACATAACCCAACCCTGGAATATAACTGGTTATATTTCTCAGTTTAAAACTAAGAAAAAGAAAACCAAATTTCTGCTGGCTTTACAGTCTTCAGAGTGGGGTTGTCCTTGTTAAAAACAAACTCTTGCCAAAAAAAAAAAAAAAGTCATAGAAAGGCCTTTTCTGAGGGTTTTACTGCTGTGAACAGACACCATGACCAAGGCAACTCTTATAAGGACAACATTTAATTGGGGCTGGCTTACAGGTTCAGAGGTTCAGTCCATTATTATCAAGGCGGGGACATGGCAGCATCCAGGCAGGCATGGTGCAGGAGGAGCTGAGAGTTCTACATCTTCATCTGAAGGCTGCTAGCAGAATATTCACTTCTAGGCAGCCAGGATGAGAGTCTTAAAGCCCATGCCCACAGTGACACACCTACTCCAACAAGGCCCCATCCACATCAACAAGGCTATGCCCACTCCAATAAGGTCACACCTACTCAAACAGGGCCGCACCTCCCAACAGTGCTGCTCCCTGTCATATATGCCAATCATATATACAAACCATCACAGCCTCTCTCAAGGGAGGAGATTTTTAAAATATAGCTTCATCAGAGTTCAAATGGTTGGCACAAACACTGGGTGACATGAAAGGTTCCAGGTTTATCCACAAACCAAGACTAGTTGACAATATTTCTTCACGTCCTACCACATGGACTGATGGCTTTCCTGTCACAACTATTGGGAACTTAGCCCAGCATAGTGATGCCCACCTTAAATCTCGTCACTTGGGAAGGAGAGGCAGGAGGATCAAGAGTTCAAGGTCAGACTGGACTGCATGAGACATGCCACCCCCACAGATCTCAAAAAACAAGCAACAGCAAGAAAACCCCAACGTGGTTAAGAATGCATACTATCTTTCTGAAGGCCCTGGTTCGGTTGTTCCCAGCACCAACACCGCAGCTCATAGCCACCTATAACTCCAGTTCCAAGGGATCCAACACCTTCTTCTAGTTAACGTGGGCACCAGCCTACACATGTTGCATATATGCACACACAGGCAAAACACTCATCCGCATAAAATAAAAATAATTCTTAACAAGTATTGGACCCTGAGAGCATTTGTGAAGATGAAGCACCCTGGGTGTTTGAAGGAAGGAATCTGCTCCACAGCCTCAGAATAAGATGAGAGACTCTTTTCCTTTTTCCAGACATTTTGATGGCACACTAGAAAGACCAGTTACCTTGCTCAGGAGGAGTGCGGGACCATGCATGAGTACTGCATGCCTGGTTCTGTAGAAGAATCGAACTAGCAAGCTCAAGACAGTCACTGCTTTTGTTACTTGCCATTCAGTCGCAGGTGCAGGCACCCTACTTCATCTCCTGCTTCCTCCCCCACCCCCAATGTGCTGTGGTAACACTGACGTCCAACTTCTCTGAAACAACTCAAACCAGCTAGACAGCAAAGGACTCCACAGCGACCCACTGCAAACATCCAGATGGTGGCCCTTTCTTAAAACAAAGTCACAGCAAAAAACAAAGACAAAAACAAAAACATCAAAAAAACTCACTGTTGGATTTCATTCTGAGACTTGATGTGAATTTTTAAACATAATAACGTTCTCTTGAGAAGTATTTGTGCATGCCAAGTGTCTAATTTCAGAAAATTCATAGACACATTTAACATTCACACTTAACAAAGATCAGTTTGTTGGGAGATTTATAATATGTGAAAATCGTGTCATATTTATAAGCCCCAATCAAACCAAATAGAATGAATGGAATTATGTTACAGAATTCTCATGTTATTCATAAAGTTAAGTATGATATTGCTTCAGCACCTAACATTCATAAGATTGATATTGCTGTATAACACAACGACAGTGGAGTAGGATGATGTAGAGTATATGCTACAGTCTTCAGGCAGTCCCACCATAAAAAGATTTAACTAAAACGTCAAATGAGAAGACTGCAGAGAGGGAGAGGGAGGGGGGAGAGGGGAAGGGAGAGGGAGAGGGGGAGAAAGAGAGGGAGAGGGGGGAAAGGAGGGAGAGAGGGGAGAGGGAGGGAGAGGGAGAGAGGGGAGAGGGAGGGAGAGGGAGAGAGAGAGAGGGAGAGAGGGAGGGAGGGAGAGAGAGAGAGAAAGAGAGAGAGGGGGATAGGGAGGGATAGGGAGGGAGAGGGAGGGAGGGAGGGAGAGAGAATATACAGGTAGTTGATAGGTAAGTAATGAATGGATGGATGTATTGATGAGCATTCTTATAGCTTAGCATTCTAAACAACACTCAACCTGAAGCAAGACAAGAGACACAAAACCCACTACACCAGGGTAGGAAACACCAAATAATATAGGGTTGTATTCTCTCCAGTTTATGAGTAGAGAAAGGCCAAAGGGTTTCACCTTCTTCTCCTTCAACTTTTATATATGTATACATTATATATATATATATATACATATATATATATATATATATTCTCTTTTACATTTGCACATGCATGCATGCATGCACATGGGCTACAGCATGTGTGTGAGGTCAGGGGACAGGCTACCCCTTTATATACTGAGTCCTCCCACCAGCTCCTACTTTTATTTTAACTGAATGGACAGCGCTGCAGTCGGGTGGAGAAGGAAGAGATTCTACGTCCATATAGAGTGGCAGAAATGAAGTCTTGTTTGGGCAAGAGTACTGGATGCGTGCGTTGATTAGTATTTGACATAGTAGACAAAACCCAGTGTTTCAGAGACAAGTCCACGCCTGAACCCTCATTGCGAAACTTGGCTTCCTGTGTAACCTTGGACAGTTACATCAACCCCCACCTCCCAAAGCAGTTTTCTGATCTATAAATAGAACCCCTAAGACATCTCCCATGGAGCAGTGGTCCAAATAAAATAAGACCACCCCCACCCCCACACACACACACACACAAGTATAAAGCTCCTGTAACAGAGGACATTAAAAATGGCTCTCCATTTTCTCTTGGGTTAACTCTACAACTGCCTAGGATTTAAAGCAAGGGTTAGTCAAGTTTCGAGTGGGTGGACATGCCAACACAAAGAATGAGTGTTTCTGCTTTCTAACTCTAATCGCTGTTCTTGTTGGTTGAGTCTTGACTGCTGCATCAGCTCTTCTTGGGTGCACTATTGCCTGATACTGTTCTCAGCCATTTCAATATAATGATCTACTTGACATGCAGGATTATCCCCCAGATTTCCCCTTGCTTTACTTCCTTCTCCATCTCTAGAATGGGGGTCAGGGGTAGGGGGGATGCTTAGGAAAGAAAAGAGATGAGCGTAGCGGACACAAACCAAAATAGACACATTACTTCTGGAAATTCCTCTCCCGGTCCTGAATTCCTACGCCCTCTAGTCTTGACTTTGAGCAGCACCCAGATAGTAAGGGTCCGCTCTGGATAACATTCTCCACTGTGACACCCTACCGTCCCCAGCTTTCCGGTCCAAGTCCTGCTCCGTACTCTGCAACAAAGGTCAGACCGAAGGAAGGTCTCTTTGGCCTTTGTGTGCGTACGGTTCAGCTCTTTGCCGGACAGGAACGAGCATTCTGTTCAGCCAGCAGCACACGGGTTCCCATCTCACTTATAAGATTACCGTCACTGAAATGAAATACAAGCCCAGGACCAGCCTGTATGGGCAATTCAAAAGTCTACCCAGGGGAAATCCATTCATTACATTAGTGCTTTAAAAAAAAAAAAATCTAGGGGATTGGAAAGAAAATTGCCAAGCCCTTGCAATTTCATTTCCAGCCCATAACGTCGCCATGGCAACTCAGCTTCCCACTCGATCCTGTCTAGTCTGTTATATATGTGTGGTGTAGAAGTGGGCTCCCTCGCCTCCCCCAAAATTGCCTTTGCCAAGAATCTGTCAGTGGGAGTTAATGTTACATGAGGCTGGAGGACAGCTTTTTTTTTTTTTTTTTTCAGTCCAGGACTCCTTGTAATTGACACTTTACATACATTGCAAGTTTGCAGGGGTCGGTAACCAAAAACGAATTCTTGTGCCAAACAGACAAACAAACAAACAAACAAACCCCACCAACATTTGTGTAATTTGAAAGAGAGGAATACGGAAGTGTTTTCTTGGCAAGCACATTATCCATAAAAGCTCTTTCATACGCTTGCAGTATCCTGGTTTACAAGAAAGGAAAATGTTATTAGAACAAGTTCTGAGAGTTAACAGATTGAGTCATGCTCTTCAATCGAATCTTCATAGACAAACGGCTTCCTCCAGTGAGAATTTCAGGGGATTGGGATTTGGGTTTGTTTTGTTTTGTTTTTATTTTTGGTTTTTGGTCTTTGGTTTTGTTTTTTTGGGGAGGGGGTTGTTTTGTTTTGTTTTGTTGTTGCTGCTGCTGCTGTTCTGTTGGTTGGTTGGTTGGTTGGTTGGTTGGTTTTTTGGTTTTTCAAGACAAGGTTTCTCTGTGTAGCCCTGGCTGTCCTGGAACTCACTCTATAGACCAGGCTGGCCTCGAACTCAGAAATCCACCTGCCTTTGCCTCCCAAGTACTAAGGACTAAAGTCGTGCGCCACCACTGCCCGGTGTTGTTCTTTTTAAGGTTGAGATATTTCAATAGTGTTTCAGCGATAAATAAAATGAATCCAAAACAGAAGGGGAAACAGGACTTGTGGGATGGCTCAGCAGGTTGAGGAGGATGCTGCCAAGCCTGGCAACCTGCACTTGGTCCCCAGGACCCACATGGTAGGAGAGACCCAGCTCCTGAAGTTGTCCTCTGACCTCCACACGCATGCCATGACACAAACATACACCCACAAAGAAATGAATGCAAAGTGTAAACATTTTTTTTTTAAATCCTACTCATTGAACTAGAAAATACTTGTTTAAAGGTTACTTTGAGGTCAGTCAGTAGCACGCTTGCCTAGCATTTATGAAGCCCCAGGTCAGACCCCCAGCATTCACATAAAAGAGAACGGGGTGACCTGATAATCTCAGTGCTCAGAGGAGAAGAGAGGAGGATTCGAAGCTCAAGCTCAGCCCTCAGCCCTCTTTCCAGGTGAGAAGCCAGACTGAACTACCCAATCCACTGACTCAAAAACAAACCAACGCGCAAACACCCTTGAAAAAGCATCTGCTCCCTCTGTTCCTTAACTTAGCAATTGAGGGGAGGGGTGTTGTTTTGTTTTGTTTTGTTGGTTTTTTTGTTTTCTTTTCTTTTGGCTTTCTGATATATGGCCTTACTATGTAGTCTAGGATTGCCTCAAACTGTCTTTGTAGTTCAGGCTATCCCCATCCTCCCTGTACGCCCGCTTCAATCTCCCTGGCACAGGCAGAATGTCCCATTGTGTCCTGTTAGATTCAGTCACCTCTTCAAAATCGTTTATCTTACCTTTGGGATTAGGGGAGGCTAGGCTAATGTGGAAGAAAAAAAGTATTCATGATACTTAATGAAAGAATGCCTGGAAAGAGGACTCAGTGGTTAAGAGCACTTAGTGCTCTTCCAGAGGAGCCATGCTTGATTTCTACTACCCATAACCACCTGGAACTATAAGCGCAGGTGATCGGTCTGGGTACCTGCATACATGTACATGTGTCTATACACATGTAACAGTAAAGAGATGTCTTCTAAAAGTTGATAAGTAAGGGGCTGGAAAGATGGCTCAGTGGTTAAGAGAGTACTGACTGCTCTTCCAGAGGTCCTGAGTTCAAATCCCAACAACCACACGGTGGTTCACAACCATCTGTAATGGGATCCGATGCCCTCTTCTGGTGTGTCTGAAGACAGTAGACAGTATACTCACATACATAAAATAAATACATTTTTATTTTTTAAAAAAAAATTGAAAAGTCAGGCAGATTTCTCTACTACAGAGCCTCACTGTACAAACCCAAGGGAAGAGAGAGCCCAGCTCAACTCTGAATGTAACAAGGAAAGTTAAGGTGTGAATGTGAAGCAGAGCTCCGAAAGTTACTAAGAGGCAACAGCATCACGGGGTAGAGAGATTGTGGCCAAAGCAACATGGCAGACAGAATCCTTTTTTGAAGGTAGATTCGGGTACTAAGATGGTGGTAGGTGGGCTTAAGGGACTGTAGGGGCGTCTCTCTGAGCTGACCTTGCAAGGTTCCCTTCCAGAGGAAGCAGAGTGAAAGAGCCAAAACCCCAAAGTTGGGACACTGATAGGCATCAGCTGTAGGGGCGAGTTCAAGTTAGATGTTCCCCAAAGGAGGTACAGAAAAGAAGACAGAATGGCAGAGGTAGGAAGGTTCTATGGAGTTTTTGGAGAGCCTTCTAAGATATAGTGCAGCGGTTCTCAACCAGTAGGCCTCAGTTTCCTCAGGAGTTGAATGACTCTTTCACAAGAGCTCACATATCCAATATCCTGCACTCCAGATATTTACATTATGATTCACAACAGTGGCAGAATCACAGTTATGAAGTGGCAACGGAAATAAGTCTATTTGTTGGGGGGTCACCCCAACATGAGGAGCCGTACTAAAAGGGTTGCAGGCAGCTTTAGGGAGGTTGGCATGCACTGCTGTCGTAGATTTGCAGAGAGCTGGGTTCAGTCACCAGCACTGGGTCAACTGGGCATGGTGGTGCACACCTAGAACTCTAGCTCTCAGGAGGTAGAGGCAGGAGAATTTAGAGTTCAGGGTCATCCTGGGGCAACATAGTGAGTTTGAGGCTAGCCTGGCCTCTGTAAGATGCTGGGTCAAGGAAATTAAAAAAGAAAAGAGTAAGAGAGACAGAAATGTTGTAGCATTAAGACAACAGGATTTGAATCTTGGAATGAGTGTCCCCCAAAAGATTGTGTTGTGGCAAGTTCGACCACAAGTGTGCTAACTGGAGAAGGGAAGGGAGCAGAGAAAGCCAGGATGAAGCCGAGATACATGTTAAAAGGTTTGAAATGCCACCTTGAAGAGTTGTTTCAGTTTGGTGCATATGTAGATGTTGGTATGTGCCAGGATGGGCTCCTGTACAGAAGCGAGTGTAGAGAATAGTATTTGGAAAGCCTTGTCAAGTCTATGATCCTCCGCCATGTTGCCTTGAGATGGGGATCTCCCCCTGAACCTGGAGCTTGCTGATTTCCGACTAAGTTGATAGCAACTGGTAAAGCCCCAGCATCTTCCTGTCCACCCCCACATTCCAGCACTCCTTCATCAGCACCAGCAACCTTGAGGCAGAGGGTACGCATCGCTGTGGCCAGTTTCTTACATGGATGCTGGGGATTTGAACTGAGGTCCTCTTGCTTCCTCCCCAGCACCACCCTGAAGAGTTCACAGAGAAGTGAATGGCAGTCACTGGAATCCTTCCTAAACAGAGCTTTGTGCTGGGGGACTGTGCTCAGGAAACTAAGCCACCATTGAGCCATAAAGCCAAAAAAAGAAAAAAAAAATCGAAGTACATGCCATTTTCTTCTTTTCTCTTTTTTTCTTTTTATTTTTTTGACCAAAAGATATAAAGTATAATGAGTGTCTGCCAATTTTCCACACTCTTATTGACTGAATCAAGTATGGCTTGTTGAGTGTACACATTTTAAGTCTTAGGCAACCTCAGCGTCCTTGATTGTAAAAAAAAAAAAACTTGTTCTGCTCACTAAGGATCTTCCCTTAACTCACAGTGCTGGTTTCTATTGACCTACAAATGTCCCTAGAAGCTCAGCCAGCCCCACCTGTACAGCTGGCCTTCATGACAGGATGCCCAGCTTCCTTGTGGGGCCTCGCTCCTGCTGGGACTGTCCTTGAAAGCAGTATAATGTGAAGAGTGCCAGCTCACCTCTGCAGCTGATGGGGGAAAGCCAGCATTAAGAGCATTTCGAGGACTCTCCTCTTGGCACTTTAGGGGGGGGCTGATGAATCTGCCCTTGGGAAACAGCTGACTGCGCCAGTGAAGCAAGGTGATGGAGAGAGCAAGAGGCTGCAAGAGTTCCCAGGCTCTGCTCTCCCACGGATGAGAAAACCTTCCTATCTTGAGTCTGCAGTTGACAGCAGATATATAAGCATTAGGCTGTAGCAGAAGGAAGTTGAAAAACTGAACTTAGGGATTGGTCTTCCTTGCCCCTTGATTGTCTTGACTTGCCATTATTAATAGCCCTGGCAAATATCCTTGCAGTGTGGGGATAAGCCGAGGGTCCCCACACCTGCTAGGCTCAGTGGCTGAGCTGTGCCCACGTCCCTTCTGGTCTCGTCCTGAATTCAGCCTGAACATCCTTGGGTAGGTAATCCCATCTCTTTAAACCATGAGGGTTTAATGTTTTGTTTTTTTTTTAACTAATTGTTATCTGTGTACATAGGATATGCACGTTCACGTTCATATCAGAGTACGATTTTGGGGAAGTCAGTTATCTCTTTGCGCAGGTTCCAGGGATGGAACTCGAGTCTCCAGGTTTATGGGACAAGTATCTTTTACACGCTGGGCCATCTCTCTGGCCTTCCCTAGAGTCTTCATTTTTTTTTGGGGGGGGGGGGGCAAAGAATATTTTCCATGTAGGAATGATTGCGAGGATAAAATTGTGTGTGGTGTCTTCAGAAAAAATATATATATATACATATACATATATATACACACACATATATATATATATATATATATACACACACACACAAACACACACACACACACACATAAGGATGAGAAAGGTCTACATAGAGGTAAATTGCACTTGACCATGAAGCAAAAAACTGGCTTCCTGAAGCCTAAAATATGTTCAATTTTTTTCTTTCAGAATAAAAACTTATTTTTAAAGGTAGGCTCAGAAAAAAAAAAAGAATCCAAGCGTTGAGGCAGTGTGCCTAAAAGTATTTAGCAGTCAGTACTTGTATTCGATTTTACTGAGGTGGCCACCCATGATGCTTGTGGTGTGGAGTGTGTTCTGCCGAGGCGGCCCTCATGGTCATGTAGCATGTCACGTGTTTGACTAAGAGAGCCACGTCTGGCGATCCGGTGTGCGGCGTGGCGTGGCGTGGCGTGGCGGTATGAGGGGAGCTTCTCAGGATGAAGGAGCACTGAAGTGCTTCGCTACCTGCAGAGGGTTAGCTTGTAATTTTCTACACACACTGCAGAGTCTCTGCAATCTGGCATTTTGATCCATTGATGGCAGTCACTGAATGGCTGTGTGTGTGTGTGTGTGTGTGTGTGTGTGTGTGTGTGTGTGTGTGCGTGCGTGTGTGGTGTGATTGTGTGTGTATATGTTTATGGTGTATGTATGTGGTATTACGTGTGTGTGTGTGATGTGAGGGGAGTATGTATGTGGTGTGTGGCATGTATATGATGTGTGTGTGTGAGAGGTGTGTGTGTGTGTCACATCTGTGAAAATGTATAAACACTTCAAAAGTCATCGCATATATTGTGGCTCCTGCAGGGCCTCCATTTCTTAGTTTATCACTTACCCACAAGAGGTGAGATAATTGATAGAATGTGACTTACACAAAATCCATTCTCTCTCCCCTCTCTCTCTTTCACCTCTTGGTCTCTCTGTTTCTCAGTGTGTTTGTGTATGTGTGTTTATCTATTTGTGTATATGTGTGTGTGTTTGTGTGTCTGTATATGTTTGGAGGGCTGTTACGTGTGCATGTGTGAGTGTGTGTTGTGTGTGTTGTGTGTGTGTGTGGTGTGTGTGTATATGCTGTGTGTGTGGTGTGTGTATGGTGCATATAGTGTGTGTCTGTGTGTGTGTGGTGTGGTAGTGTGTGTGTGTGTGATGTGTATGGTGTGTGTATATGTACAGGTGTGTGGTGTATGGGTTGTGTGTGTGATATGTGTGTGGTGTGTGTAGTGTGTGTCTGTGTGTGGTGTGTGTGTGTATGAGTGTGATGTGTGTGTGTGATGTGTATATGAACTGTTTTGGGGAGGCGGGTGAGGGCAGAGTGCCTACTACTCTTTTTTTTTTCCTTAGACATGCTCAGGGGTTTCGTTGCTAGGAAACACCAGGACTCAGCCGTGGGTTTGTTTGTTTGTTTGGAGGTTCCCTGTTCCACTTTATCAGTGGCTTCCTCCTGAAAAACCACATTGCTCTGATCATAAAGCAAACACTTGATATCAGCATGAAAGGGAGGATAGATAATTAAATGTCCCTGGAGAACGCTCCAGTTGGCTCACATACTGTTCATGACTGGAATGCAGTTTTAAAGAACATCGCTGCTCCTTAGAGTTGTAGTAACTCAAAGCATACGGCCGTGCCTGCTTGCTCACAGATCACGGTCACCAGCCTCACACTTCAACCTAACTCCTCAGATCTGCCCAGCTAGAAAGTGAATACAGGATGCTGGATCAAATGCTGGTGTGCTGGTAGACAGGACTGTCTTTAGGGTACGTGTCTTAGTCAGGGTTTCTATTCCTGCACAAAACATCATGACCATGAAGCAGGTTGAGGAGGAAAGGGTTTATTCAGCTTACTTCCACATTGCTGCTGATCACCAGAGGAAGTCAGGACTGGAACTCAAGCAGGTCAGGAAGCAGGAGCTGATGCAGAGGCCATGGAGGGATGTTCCTTGCTGGCTTGCTTCCCCTGGCTTGCTCAGCTTGCTCTCTTATAGAACCCAAGACTTCCAGCCCAGAGATGGTTCCACCCACAAGGGGCCCTACCCCCTTGATCACTAATTGAGAAAATACCTTATAGCTGGATCTCATGAAGGCCTTTCCTCACCGGAAGCTCCTTTCTCTGTGATAACTCCAGCTTGTGTCAAGTTGACACAAAAGCAGCCAGTATAGTAGGTTTTATTATATGCAGGAACCTCCCCATGGGAGGGCACAGAAGCCAGCAGTCTGTGGAAACTCCAGGAAGCTTGGACAGCTTTGAGTGACTTTGTGCTCACCTGGCTCCCTGCTGAGTCTCTTTTCTTAATTATTCCTTAGCAGCTGGTCCTTGTCTATGAGAACTGAAGGAAGGCCCACGGGGTCCAGGGATGCCAAGCTCTGGGAGGCGAGAAATGAAAGGAAGAAGGCGGAAATATCACCATCCTGTTGAGGGCTTGTGGTGCTAATAGATGAGAAATAGATTCTCCTGCCCATCAGAAGAGCTGTCAAGACAGGTCACATATCCATTGCTGCTGCTGAGAATGACGGACTCGGGCGCTAGAGGGAAAGCTCAGCTGCTAAAAAAACGCTTGCTGCTTTTTCAAAGAACACAAGATTGGGTCCCCGCACGCAGGTTGGAGGGCTCACAAATTCTCCTGTAACTCTGGCTCCAGCAGATGTGACACTCTCTTCTGGCTTCCAAGGAGATATATATATATGTATGTATGTATGTGTGTGTATACATATGTATATACATATATATGGCATATACTCACACAGACACATACACATAAATAAAAATAAAATTAAAAATTTAATTATAAAAATAAAATAAACAATAAAATTAATTCATTAAATCTAGAAACATACAAAAAAAAGGAGCCAATGAAACATTAGAAATTTTTACTCAAATATTGAGTGTATTTAAAGTCCCAGCATCCATAGAGTTTGTACGGTGGCTGTTACTAGTCAATCTACACTGCGAGCAAAATTTCTTACCACTAACATCTGTAGAAGCAAAAATTAGAGCTGGTGTTTAGTCCAGAGCGTGTCTTCTTCTACCAGTAAGTCATACTTAGTAGCAGATAGGGAACTTACTGTGAGGATGCCCAATTCCTTAGAAGGGTTTTTAACAAATCATTTTATCAATTAATCATAAAATTACTGATATAGTTTTTGTACTTTGACCAGTCATGTTTGAACAGTTGGGTTAATCATCCTCATCAGATCTATTTCGATATTCAGAGGCTGTGTTCTCAAGAGATCAGAGAAGCTCTCTTAAATTTAAATTTATGTATGCTCACACTAGAGGCTGAGGTGTGCTCATCAGTCCACACTCAAGCACAGAGTTACCTTAAGAAAACGTATTCAGGGAGTATGGTGCAAAGACATTTAAGAGGAAGGGTCACTATACAATTCCTCTCATACATCTTCTTTAACAGTTTAGCTCTGAGGAGAGCTAGCTCAGTTGGCAGAGTGTCTGCTATACAAATCTGGGGACCTGACTCCAACCCCCAGAACCCACAGAAAGCACAGGGTTTACACTTATGATCCCTGTCATGAGGAGGTAGAGACTGTCTACTCTGGGACTTAAATTTACAAAAAATATAACTCCAGGTTTTTTTGTTTTTTTGTTTGTTTGTTTGTTTTTGTTTTTTGTTTTTCGAGACAGGGTTTCTCTGTGTAGCCCTGGCTGTCCTGGAACTCACTCTGTAGACTAGGCTGGCCTGGAACTCAGAAATCTGCCTGCCTCTGCCTCCCAAGTGCTGGGATTAAAGGCGTGCGCCACCACCGCCCGGCTTAACTCCAGGTTTTAAAATACAAAATTAACTTTATGAAATCCATGAGCAGCAAATCTTTGCTTTCCGCCTGGCCCACAGCACCCTAGATGGTTTAAACCGTGACGGGCCATAAACAACGCACCGCGTTTCCAAGACCATACTGACTTCTGGTATCACCTTTGTTCCACAGGACGGCCTGACCCCGCTGCACTGTGGGGCAAGGAGTGGCCACGAGCAGGTGGTGGAGATGTTGCTTGACAGAGCCGCCCCCATCCTTTCAAAAACTAAGGTAAGGTTTTTGTCTCCTGAACATCATCCCGTGCTCCGATTTGAGCTTTTTGAACTAGTTGAGAGCATAGTCAACCATCTTGTGAGATCATCACTTCTCTAAGGGGAGCCCAAAATGAGCTTCGGGACTAGGACGATGGCAGTGAGGATAAAGGCTTGCTCTGCTGGCACGAGGACTGTGCTTCAGGTCGCTAGCACCCATGTTGAAGCTGTAAAAACTTGTGGCCACCTGTAACCCCAGCACTCAGAAAGTGAGACAGAAGAACCTCCTGTAAATGCGCTGGCTAGGTGAGCCAGGACCAGTAGGAAGAGGGGTCGGCAAGTGACCCTCTCTCGATAAATAAAGTGGAAGGTAATCACCGCAGACTATATTCACTGTTGTCCAGGCATCTGCATGCATGCATGCCTGCATGCATGCATGTGTGCTTGCACACCTGAGTAAACACACACACACATGTAAGCACACACACAGGTTAGAGTTATGAAGCCTTTGTGGATGATGTGTTCTATAGCAAAGCCATTTTTTAATTACTTGTTATTTTGGTCTATTACGCTTACTATTTAATGTTATACAATGAGACTTTGGGGGCTCAGCCGACTTCTGCTTTAAAGAGACTGAAAACTCTATTTTCTGGCTTGGTTCTGAGTCTTTTTTTTTTCTACACCCCCAACCTGAGTTTATTTCTTGAGAGTTCATAGAGTGGGGCTGGTGGGGGGGGGCGGTATGTGCAGCTGAATGGTAGAGTATTCGTCTGTCCAGAAACCAGGCCCTCAATTTGTGCAATTTAAAAACATTAAAACTCTGTTTATCCATCCCCGCCACTGTGTAAGATTTGAAGGCTAAGCCTGCCTGCCCTTTCTGAGTCCCGCAGTCTAGGGGAACCCCACGTCAGCTCACAAAACCAAGCGTGCATCCCTCTCCCTGGTTCCATGTTCAACAGTGTCAAGGGCAACTTGAGATTGGTCCTAGCGAGGAACCCACCCTAGGCATTGGGATCTGGGGTGCGCTGAGAGCTATGTCGTTTCAGAGGGCTGGTTGTTAAACCTGGCTCAGCACGTTCATGTACAGGTGTGTACAAGCTCAGGATCCCTCGAAGGAGCCTGAAGCTCATCCCTGAAGCCAGGCTGGGTGGCTAGCAAGCTTTTCGTCTGTCCTCGAAGTGCCATGACAGGCACTTGCTACCATCCCTGGCTTTTTGTATGGGGATCAAACTCAGGTCCAGAAGGTGATATGGCAAGCATTTTGCCAACTCTGCCACATCCCCAGCCCCACCCCCTGCCCACCAAATAGACCTTTCTGACTGTCTGACCTACCTGTGCTCACCTTGTCTTTAAGTCAGCGTCATCTTGGCAGGGTTCATTCCCCATTGGTGATCCTTACTGTTTAGAAAGAACCTCACTCTGCTTCCATTGGTACGTGACTTGTTAGCTGGCTTTCTTTGGTAGAATGTTTTCTTGTTCAACTCAAGCTCCTACATTCATACACAGTACTTATGAAGACACTTGATAATATGTACTAAGAGAGAAGTCATAGATCGTTCCAAGCCTAGCCTTAAGGCGATCTGTCTGGTCCCTTAAGCTGAGCTAAGAAAGCCTATCACTCCTGAAGTCATCCTTCAGGAGCCATACACAACATGAGCCCTTTCTATGGGCCACTTGAGTTTTCCACCTTCGTTCTCTCTGTCTTTCCCCCATGACACTGAGTTAGTTTTCCACCCATATGTCATTATTCTATGCATCATTCATGAGTGTTCTAGTTTCCGCTCTCCTACTTTGATAGGATATTCTGACCAAAAGCCATTTGGAGAGGAAAGGGTTTATTTGGCTTATACTTCTAGGTCACCCAGTTACTTGCTCTCTCAGGCCCAAGTGTCCCTAGCTTCTTCATACCACTCAGGCCCACTTGCCTAGGGAATGGTGCCACCCACAGTGGGCTGGACCTTCCTACATCAGTTGTCAATCAAAACAATCCCCTCTAGACATGCCCGCAGGCTAAGCTGATTTGGGCAGTTCTACAGTTGAGAATTCCTGCTCCGGCAACTCTAGGTATATCAAACTGATGGTTAAGTCTCACCCGGAATCGAGCCTCTTTCTGTTTTTGACACTACTCCCCACTTACAGCCTCCAGGAAGTCCTGTGTTCTCTGAGATTTGTTTTACTTTGCACTTCCTCTAAGACTACAGGAAAACATAAAGCAGAGTGGGGGTTTGGTGGAAGTGAGGGAGGACCTGTGGGGGGCAATGTCAGATGGGAAATGCCCCAGCCCTTGGCGACACCTTTAGTATGTACTTTGGTTCAGAATACTGTGGGGGAATGCTTGAGGCAGGAACATTCCAACTCCTCAACTGGTGCCCAAGTATTCAAATTTATTTCAATATTTCTTATGCTTTTGTCCTCTTTTTTTATCTGCAGAACTCTCTGCTAGGCAATATGAGAAAATAGTATCATATAAATCTCTTGCCTTTAAGGGGCATGGATATCTGAGATATGTGGCCATCAGTGGTAGCAGGATGGCTAAGTGATTTCACATTGCTTTGTCTGAGAATTTTTCCTGTCGTGCTGCAATAAATGTCGGGGGTGGGGGAATCACTGGATTTGGAGAGGTCAGGTGTTCCCAGTTCCCCAGGCTTACGTTCCAGGTCTTTAAACACTCTTGAGGACTACATTTTTGAAAACAAAACGTGCTGTTATCAATAAAGGAAACCCCTTGTTTGGCTTATTTAATGTGCTAAATTGTACTAGCAGCAATTTAGACCTCCCTGTGGTAAATGAGCCTGCTGAGCATCTCCAGGCTGTCCCTCTTTGCTTCCACACTTAACGGAGGCTTGAAAGGACTAAGGTTGGCCTGATCAGCCTTGATAGCCAACCACTGAGGAGTGACTGCCATTCTACACAGTTTTCCCTTCAGGGCTGGAGACTTAGGCTAAGGGCCCCCATATTCATCTCTTTCCTGAGATCTTGAAAGAAATCTTCAACTTCTTCACGCTGCACATGACTGTTATTGAGCCAGGGTGATTTAAGGTAAGGTCACTGGGCCGATGGTCAGTGGCTTCCTTTTAGTCATTGACACACGGGGGCGCCAGACTTCTAGAAATGGATGAAGGTTTCCCTGCCACCTTGCAGTCTTGTATCTGGAGTCTGGTACTTCTCTGGTCATCTGCAAGGACAAAAGTCAGCAGCAGTCCAGTGACTGTGAATCGGCTCTCACTTTTTTTTTTCCTTGTAGCTTTAAATGATAAATCCTACTGAGAATATTGTAACTTCTGGCTGATGGTACAAACCATATGAGTTTTAAACTGGGGAAAGAAATTATCCTTGACAGGTTTTTTTTTGTTTTGTTTTTTTTTTTTTTTTATTTTGACACAAGAAAGGAAAGTTTTCTTTTTAAAGCAGGAGCCGTGCAAAAAGATTGTCAACGCCTTTTAAAAATGTAAGGTATTTCCAAATGAAGCATCGGAGTTTTTAACACGTTCCTGTTTGTTCTGCTATTTGTCTCATTTGAGCTAAAAAGGAAAAACAATGAGCCCTCTCCTCCTTCTGTGTTCCAGAATGGACTGTCACCCCTGCACATGGCCACACAAGGAGACCATTTAAACTGCGTCCAACTCCTCCTCCAGCACAACGTGCCCGTGGACGACGTCACCAACGACTACCTGACCGCCCTTCACGTGGCGGCCCACTGCGGCCATTACAAAGTTGCCAAGGTTCTCTTGGATAAGAAAGCTAACCCCAATGCCAAAGCCCTGGTGAGTAGTCCTGCCATCCGACCCAAGCGAGTGTCTCGCTGGCGGCACATGATGCCTTGCGTGCGGAGGACTTGCTCCTCCAGAGACAAAGACAGAGTGTCCATTAAATCATTGTACTTTGTTAATCTTTCTAAACGTCCTTGGGAGTAGACAGAGCCTCCTGTGCTGGTGGGAATAAAGCTGACAGTGCAAAATGGCTCCTTCTCCAGGGTCCCCCTCGGGCTCCTCTTACCTGAGAGAAAGCCTGACATTAAATGGTTATAAAAAGACCAGCCTGACCAGCTTCGCCCACCTCGCTGTGATGATGTTATGATTCCTCGGGTTAGATGTTTGAGGGGCTTTGTTGTTTTCTTTCTGACAACTAGAATCCTGAAGCAAACTAGACATAATAGCTTAAACCTCTTATCCCAGCCCTTGTAAGGCTGAGTCAGGAGGATTACTATGAGTTCAAAACCAGCCTGATCTACAGGAGACTTTGTTTCAGATGAAAATAATAATAATGTATGAATGTGTGTATGTACATATACATATGCATATACATATATGTGTATGCATATACATGTATGCACATATATACATACATACATATACACACACATACATACATACATACATACACACATATATACATGCAGCTAGGCATAATGACAGAAGCAGGAGAGCTCTGAGTTCGAAGCCAACCAGGTCTAATAACAAGTCCCAGGCTCGCCAGTGCTACAGTGAGACCCCTGTCTTAAAAATAATATTTGTCCATGAATTTGTGAGCTGAAATGCTGTTACCCATTTGGGTTTTGCTTTGGTTTTTTTTTTTTGTTTGTTTGTTTGTTTTTGATAAGACAATGCTTGCTATTATTAACATAAATAGTCCTTAGCAAGGTTAAAATAAATAATCCTTAGTAAAATGTTGACATTTCATTCAGA
This sequence comes from Montemys delectorum, assembly GCA_019843815.1. NCBI lineage: Eukaryota > Metazoa > Chordata > Mammalia > Rodentia > Muridae > Montemys > Montemys delectorum. Next base: position 15,304 of record JADRCD010229997.1, on the reverse strand, counting down.
TAAAGCCCTCGCGCTCAGAGAAAGAACGAAAATTCCCAATTCCAGGGAAGATGTTGATTTACTAGTAATTTTGAGGTAAAGGTTGCCTCTGACCAACCCTTGCTGACAGGCTTCTGCTTCCCTCAAATGTCACCTTGTGACCTTGCCCTTCAGAACCTCTGTGCCTCTGTCTGGGGGCGGGGGCTGAAATTCAGTGGCGAGGGGGGCAGCCTGGCATTCTGCACACAGCCGGCAGCGCCTTTGTCTTTGGAACCCCAACAGCTTCTACCAAAAGGGTATTTTAAGAGCTGTTGGTCTGCCCAGTGTGTCAGAAGCCTCCGCCTTCTGAGAAGGGAGGGGACCGCTGAATGACCGTGAGTCACTCTTTTTCCATAGGGGGAAAATAAATAAAGATCTAAAGCAGGGCGCGGGCTTAACTTTCATTTTCCTATGACTAAAATGTTCCCCAACAGAGGGACATTGTAGACAGTTACCCTGGGATGGATTATAGCCAAAACAAAACAACAACAAAAAAAAGAGTTCCTGGAACCTGCTCAGGGTAGCTTTTGACTTCAGCCTGTATGGTGGACCTCAGCGTTTGTACAGTTACCTACTGACAGCTGAAATAGGCGGCCCAGAGTCTCAGATGTTGGACAGAGAACAGTTTGGCGGGTCATTTGTTTTAAACGCTGATTCTTTTCTGAGCTTAAACCTTTGAGCACATGAGCTACATGCTGTCGAGTCATCTGAGTTCCTGTACCTTCGGAGTAAGCTCGTGCCCAAGTCTTTTGGCTTGGTTTTTGCTTTTGCTTTTTTTTTTTTTTTTTTTTTTTTTGGAGATAAGGTTTCTCTGAATAGCCCCGGCTCTCCTGGAATTCACTGTGTAGGCCAGACTGGCCTCAAACACAGAGATCCACCTGCCTCTGCTGGGATTAAAGGCCTGCCACACCACTGCTCTGCTGCTGCCTGCTTGAGTCTTAAAGCTGCAAAATAAAGGAAACTCTCTAGGGCGTGTAAATAAATACAAAGGTCCTGTCGCACGGGGGACAAGTCCGAGCAGGCACTGGTAAAGGCTGACTGTGAAAACAAACTTTCGCTCTTTATGCTGGTCGTTTTCCCATCTGTATTTGAAGTGAGGCAGAAGGGAACGTTAGATCCTTAATTCAACACATAGAGGAACCGGAAGTGCTCAGTGAACACACTCTGGTCCCTTACTACTGAGTCCCGGAATGCCTGGGAGCCCAGGTACAAGGCAGGACACTAATGCCTCTCTCGAAGACAAATCCATCATCTCCGGATTTTAGGAGTTTGTTGTTCTAAGTTTACAAATCTGGACAGCGGTGTTTTATAAGGCTGTGTTTCAGAGTTGTCCAGAGGAAGGAAGAAAGTGGGTGCTTTGAATGAAATAAAAGAAATAAAAAGGAGAGGAAAGGACATGACTGCTCCTAGGCATGGTGGAGGAGAAAGTTTATTGTAGGTATAAGGAAGACATAGAGGCAGACTCATCTGGGAGAGTCTTGTGTGGTCATGACCCTGACCACCTTGTGGGAGAGGGGGAGGGGAAAAGAGGGGGAAAGAGAGAGAGAGAGAGAGAGAGGAGAGAAAGAGAGAGAGAGAGAGAGAGAGAGGCTGACTCCTGGGATGGAAAGTTCAGGATAGGGCTGGAGAGATGGCTCAGCGGTTAAGAGCACTGACTGCTCTTCCGAAGGTCCTGAGTTGAAATCCCAGCAACCACATGGTGGCTCACAACCATCCATAATGAGATCTGGCACCCTCTTCTGGTGTGTCTGAAGACAGCAACAGTGTACTTACATATAATAAATAAATAAAATCTTTAAAAAAAAAAAAAGAAAGAAAGTTCAGGATAGGAGGATTATGCCAGTCACACCCTGAATCAGGTAGAGACTGAAGGATGCTGGGAGAACCTGGAGGCCAGGTCCACTTTGATATGCTAAACGGCACCTCATCTGCTAGTCCCTTGTTTGAAAATTAACACACACTTGCATCATAGTAAGTCAATCAAGGATAATATGAAGGATCAACTAGCCTGGGTGAGGTCAGGCCAGTCAGTGATAGCACAAGCCTTTAGAGCCGCCGCCCCTCCTCCCCCTCCAAAAAAATGTAAGACAAAGGACATCAGCTAGGGTAATGGCACATGCCTGCCGTGCAGACCATCCAAAGGAAAAAGTAGGAGGGCTGGAGACATGGCTCAGTGGTTAAGAACACTGGCTGCTCCCTTACAAGACTCCGGTTCAATTCCCAGCACTCGCACAGCAGCTTATAACTGTTTGGAGCTCCATTTCCAATGGATCTGACTTCCACAGGGCATTGTGTACATACACCTCGTGGGCAGATATACACGGAGCATCCATACACATACAGTAATAGCTTAAGGGCCGGAGAGATGGCTCAGTCAGCGGTTAAGAAGTCCCGAGTTCAATTCCCACCAACCACAGGGCGACTCATAACCATCTATCATGGGATCTGATGCCCTTTTCTGGTGGGTCTGAAGGCAGCTACAGTGTGCTCATATACATAAAATAAATAAATACTTGAAGTAATAATAACTTAGAAAAAAGTCAGAAGACACATGGCTGAGTTCAGCTTGGCTTTACATAATGAGATTGAGTCAAGAATCAAAATGAGAATTAAAAAAAATATATCAATTGAAACACTGAACTCTAAAATAACGTAAGAAAGTGTCTGCACATTTTGCCTTTCCCTACAAGGAACTTACACCCTGGGAGCCCTGCTAGGAACCCATCCAGACTCCTTGTCCTTCCAGGAAAGCCACATGTCTAACCTCTTTTGGTTCTGAAGTCCGCACAACGTCTTATTGTACTAGGTGTCTTTCCCTGCACACAGTGGGAACTGACTCCCATGGAATGAAGTTAAGTAGATACATGTGTTTGTCCCTGACAGAACGGCTTCACCCCTCTCCATATCGCCTGCAAAAAGAACCGCATCCGAGTAATGGAACTCCTTTTGAAGCACGGTGCATCTATTCAAGCCGTAACCGAGGTGAGAGTACTTGCGGGACTCGGGGGACCAGAGAGTCTAGCTTTGGCAGCCATGGGTTTCCCTCTAGGGAAGCAGCTGTAGGCCAGCTTCGTCTCCTAAGAGGGCATCTCGTTGGCATACCGCCATCCTCTTAGGTAGAGGCTGGCTGCCCTACCGAACGATTCACACTTGGCTGCAGGTGGCAGGCTGAAAGACTGAGATATGTGTTCCTGTGCTGAGAGAGAGCAAGTATTGGATTGTTAGGAGCAGGGAAGCCCTGCGTGCTTTTCCTCTGAATCCACTGAGAGAATCCATCCTTGTGGGTTGGCACTGGGTCTCCGAATAACAAACAGGCCGGAGTCACCCACGCCAGAACTGCCCCACCCCGCTCTGCCTCTCCACCTTCCCAACTCCAGGAACTCTCTCTCTCTGCAAACTGGAGCCTTGGCTCTTCTCCTAGAGCAGGTGTGGGTGTCTCATTCATTTGCCAGGCTGGTCCTGCATCTCTAGACTACCTCTCCCAGAAAAATCCACCCTTACCACCTACCTAGCCCTGGGTGTTCTCCCTAGGACAGTCATGAGCATATTTCTATCTATGCTAGTATCTAGTTATCCTCCCTGTGACCCCATAACTCCCCTGTGACCCCAGAACCCACAGACCGAGCCTTCCTGTCCTCAACACCCAGAGTTGAGGAAGACTCGTTGAGTGCTCGATGCTGGACACACACGTTCCCACTGCTTCTATGTGGCATGTTCACCTTGCCTCGAAATGCTTCTAAATTCACACACACAGTAGTTAGAAAATGCCAGAGGAAGGGCATTTCAGGAGACTCGTGTCTGCGTATGAGGTGCCCGGGTGTTTCTCATACAGAGCAGTGATTTTATCTCAGGGCCGGAAAACACGCTTCAGGGTGCAGAATGGACTCCGAGGTAGAGGTTGGGTTGAAGTTGTCTGAGTGTTCCGAGATGCTTGCCAGTTCTGAGAAGCCTCTGCCAGACTCCAGCCCCCTGAGGCCTTGAGAGGGCAGTTCCCTGACACCTGCCTGGCTCTCCTGTTGCTGGGAAAGGGTGACAAACCAAACTATAAAGTCCTCTGTCCTCCTTTGCTTGTCTTCACTATGAGAGGTTAGCGGGCAGACTTTTTCTTCCTTAAGCATATACTTTACTTTTATGGCTAGAATTTGTCTTATGTGTATGTGTGTGTGTGTGTGTGTGTGTGTGTGTGTGTGTATGTGTGTGTATTCGATGTATATATATATTAGTGTATGTTGTATACATATATTTTTTTCTCATATATATGAGAACCTACAGTGTTACCCATGCTAGGCAATACTCTACCACTGACCTTCAGAACTAGCCCTGTCATTCATACATATATATGTGTGTATGTGTGAGTGTGTGTGTATACACACACACTCACACACACACACACACACACACATTAAATTTCTATAGAGATTCACTACACCCTTCTCTCTCTTTAAAGACAAAGGTCAATTTTTTTCTCCCTATTATTTTTTATCAGGTTCATGTTGTAAAGTAATTAAATTCTGAAGATTAAAAAGATGGAACAAAGGGGCTGGAGAGATAGATGGGATCCAGTGCCCTCTTCTGGTGTGTCAGAAGACAGCGATAGTATACTCATATACATAAAATAAATCTTAAAAAAGTAGGACAGAGTAAAATGAGCAGCGAGAGGAAATTGGACTCCTTCACATGACTCTTGAGATTTTAAATTCTCTTCTTGTCTTTCCTATTGATACCTGTCATCCATGAACATATTCAATATAAAATAGCCTTGAATCATTCTGTCCTGCTTCACACAGATGTAAGTGTTCAGGGAAGGAGCTGTGCACATGTCCATAGGGTTCAAAGCAAGCATGCTCTTGTTCTCAATGAGCATTAAATGGACGTCATTCATTTACAATGCTTGAAGAGTTAATAAATTGGATGACTGGAACGCCTAGTGCCACCTTTTTTTTTCTTTATTAGAGGGATGGTTTGCATTGGCTACTTTTCATTCATCATGGATTCCATTTATTCAAAGTTCATGGGAATTCCAAGTCCGAAATAGTATTTGAATAACACACACTTTACTAAAGTGTGTGTTATTGCTTTGTCCCACACACATGGACACAAGAAAAGTTCTGTAGTAAAGGGAAAATAAACTTTATTTCCTTCCCATTTTTTTTATAAATTTATATCAAAAATATAAAATAAATGTTTCTTTCTTTGATAGAGGTGATGTTAAGTCGTTCATAATCACGGGTCTTACTTTAAGGAAGTGACAATTGTGTTGATAGAGTCACCTCATAGAATCTGTGATATAATTATATAATCTTGATGTCTTCTCATTTGACCCCTGAGCTGGTTAAGATGGATGAGTGGATTGTAGGTAAGTCGATGGACAGATGGATGGATGGATGGATGGATGGATGGATGGATGGATGGATGGGTGGATGGATGGATGGATGAATGGATGGATGGATGGGTGGATGGATGGATGGATGGATGGATGGGTGAATGGGTGGATAGGAGAATGGATGGGTGGATGGATGGATGGATGGATGGATGGATGGACATGTAGGTAGATATACAAGTAGATGGCTAGAAGCAGGCAGAAATCGAGCAAATACATATTCAAGCCTCTTGGATCCTAAGCCAACAACCATTTTCTTCCTTCCCCTGTAGTCGGGCCTTACCCCAATCCATGTTGCTGCCTTCATGGGACATGTAAATATTGTGTCACAGCTAATGCATCATGGAGCCTCCCCAAACACCACCAACGTGGTAAGTAGCCTTACCAAAGAACATCAATCGTGGGTTTTTAAGATGCTGGAGAAAGTAGCTTTTCTGCACTGATGTGTTTACTATAAGTAATCTGATTGCTATGCAATTTTATTACTTCAGATACAGAGTTTGGTTTTTCAGAGAAAGATTATCAGGACATCTCTGGCTTCCTTCACCTTGAAGGCAAGATCCTGTCAGTACCCAGTTGACTAAACAATTGTTAGGATTTAAGGAACATGTCCATTAACAATGCAAGAACATCACCATTGGATACCAGCATGGGAATGCCGTGCTGGGGAGTTCTCTTGACAGAGTGCATCCAAAGCACTGCATATCGAGAATGTGACTCACCCAGTGTCATCGAATGTGAGGAAGTGCTCTCACACAACTTCAGAGGCATCCTCTTTAAAGAGTGTTCTGCCATGTTGTCGCAAAACCATGGACATCTAAGTGAGCAGATCACCAGACAATGTTTCCCCAGGCTGCGCATCCCGTGCCATCCCACGTTGTTTGGCAGTCTTAGAAACTCCGGCATTGTCTTGTCAGCATAATGGACCACAAGCACAAGACCGCCGGTTTAACTCATGGACAGTAAAGAAGCGAAGACAGGCAGTATTAATCACTCAGGTGGTGTGCTGTGTGGTCTTGCACATGGTGCAGATATTTATTTTCCTTCGTAAAAAACAGGGTGTAATGAAGCAAACAGCAACGTCAGGTTCTTTCCTGTGAGCACAAGGCATGAGAGGCCACCTTCCTCTCCATCCATTCAGATAGATGGCTTGTTGGGCAAAGCATTATAAAAGTCACTTCAACATGGATTTTGCTTGTGCAAGCATATGTATTTGGGGTTTTTTTTTTTTTTGTTTGGTTGGGGTTTTTTGGTTTTTTCGAGACAGGGTTTCTCTGTGTCACCTTGGCTGTCCTGGAACTCACTCTATAGACCAGGCTGGCCTCGAACTCAGAAATCCACCTGCCTCTGCGTCCCAAGTGCTGGGATTAAAGGCGTGCGCCACCACCGGCTGGCTGTATTTGGTTTTTATTATGTTTATATCTCAATGTATACTGTTGGATCGGCATTCTGTGAATGAATGAATGAATGAATGAATGAATGAATGAATAATCTGAGTTAATGAGTAAGCTGAGCTAGAGACTATTGGGTGAAAGGGTAAAGTGGGGGAGGAAGGGAACAGTGCCCCTCATAATGGTACCAAGAAATGGGATCTGATCTATTGAGGTCACTGCAGGTGAACCACATTGGACGCCAGTGTGGTTTTCGTGGCCCTGGGCAGGGTTCCTGTTTAGTCCCAATTTCATAGTCAGTGTTTAAGAATGGGAAGCTGACACGAGTCAACTGCCTGTTCCCTGAAAATACCACCATGTGCCATGGGGAGGCTTGTGTCTGCCATAGATTACAGCATCGAGCTTCAAGCGCAGGTCAGGCAGGTATGGGGCTCTCCCCCTGTGCTGGCTCACCCGCCATGTTTCACCCTTCGTGCCTTCTCACATGGGGAGCATTGATACCTTCTCAACCCCAAGGATGCCTTGCCGTAGGTTCCTGAGCTGTGCTTCTCATCGCATCAATGGTTGGGCTCCTCAAGGTTACACTGTGTCCTTGCCACCCTGGGTCACGTTCCTGGGAACATTTTCATGTGTTTATTTTCCTATGTTTCCAGCAAGAAAGTGCTCAGGGCACTATTTTTTGTTGTTAAAAAAAAAAAAAAAGTTACTATAACTTCATGCTAACAAAGCATGCCAATTGGCTGTTGACTGGCTTCCCCTTACATTCTCCAGAGAGGAGAAACAGCATTGCATATGGCGGCTCGGTCCGGGCAAGCAGAGGTGGTACGGTATCTGGTCCAAGATGGAGCACAGGTAGAAGCCAAAGCTAAGGTAAGGGCATGACGTGGGACCTTAAAACTGAAAACTGAGGCTGAAGTCTGGGCTTCAGCAAACCTTTAGGTGAATGCCTACTGCCTCTCCAAAGTGGGGCTTTATTAATCACACCTTCCAGGGATAAAAGGCTCCACCCAAGAATCATATAAAAATGCTCCGCTTCATGGCCACTCAGCTGTTGTAGCACAGCTACATACAATAAGGAACTGCCCTGGGGACATTGTGAAGCCCTAACAGGTTAGAAACTGGATCCAGGTGGGTCCAGGGAGGAAATTTCTAGAACAGTTTCGGCCTATAACCATGAGTCCAGATTTGGGGTTGACTTATATGTGTGTCACCTGGCACCGCCTCCAAAGGAGAAAGGATGGAGTTTTCTTTCCCTTCTATAAAATACGAAATCATAATGCCCCAGATTCAGGTGAGGCTTAGATAGACTGGCTCTTAAGTTATTGATTTTCCTTCAGTGGTAGCTGTATGGGGATCCCAAAGTGTAGTTTGCAGACCCTGGCCTAGAAGATCTCAGTTATACTTTTAACTTAGTAAAATAGATTAACCAGAGAGGTTAACCTATGACTGTTAACAAGAGCCCTCACACTCATGAATTGATTCTGAACAGACAGTATCTAGTCATGAAGAGGAAGTATGATGGGTGAGACCCACTGGCTGAGATCTCCTCAGCTGACTGCCTGAGGCTGACTCTTGGGCAGCTGGGTGACATCTAGCATTTCCTTTTCTAGAACAGAACTTTTTAAATGTTGCCATTTGCCATCCCAGATATATAGGTATATAAGGCAGGACACAACACGCATTCTGTATTTACTAACAATAGATCACAAATAAATATACTTTAAGTCAACCCGGTGACATACATAGGACCTTGGCATTCATTGTGAGTGAAAGAAAATCTGCCAGGCAGTGGTAGCGCACGCCTTTAATCCCAGCACTTGGGAGGCAGAGGCAGGTGGATTTCTGAGTTCAAGGCCAGCCTGGTCTGCAGAATGAGTTCCAGGACAGCCAGGGCTACACAGAGAAACCCTGTCTCGAAAAAAAACCAAAAAAAAAAAAAAAATGGATAAAAGAAAATCTACATGAAATCTTGGCTGATACTCTAAGATATAGAACATCTTCAGTTTTTCAGAGTTTAATCTATACTTTGATTTCATAATTGCTACTTTACAAACACACACACACACACACACACACATATACATACATATATATGTATATGTTGAGGCCCATTTCAGAAACCATTAGGAATCCTGCCCCAATTGAGTCAAAATTCAGTTAATGAGTATTTGTGAAATCAGAAACTCAAACAGTAATTTTAAAAACCAACCCTCTGCCCACTTCCCCCAGTGAGGCTCTAGTTACTAAAGTCTCCACAACCAGACCGTGCCACCAGCCAAGGAGCAAGTGCTCAAACATGTGAGCCTATAAGGGCCATTTCACAGCCCATCCACAACACTTCCCCCCCCCCCCCCATGCTTCCTACTGGTGGTGTGGCCTCTCTGGCCTTGGTCTCAACCTTCATGCAAAGAAATACTCATATTCTGGTCTACCCTTCTCTCTGCCTCACCTATCAGGGGTATTTAAAGACACTGACACATCTTCTTGGGTTATTTCTTTTTTCTTTAAGATTTATTTATTTCATATATGTGGGTACACTGTCACTGTCTTCAGGCACACCAGAAGGCAGCATTGGACACCCATTCCAGACGGTTGTGAGCCACCATGTGGTTGCTGGGAATTGAACTCAGGACTTCTGGAAGAGCAGTCAGTGCTCTTTAACTGCTGAGCCATCTCTCCAGCCCTTGGTGGATATTTCACTTGGTAGAATGACCTGGGGCGTTTTGGGGGCACCTATCTGGTCAGAGTAGGAAAGGGTGGCCCTCCCAGCTGTCTGAAACTCCCTCATGTACAGGAATCAGTGTGAGCTTCATGCCTTTGGGTGAAGCTGTAATAAGCTATCCCTTTATTGTAGGCTATTGCAGCCCTGGTGGCCAGGACGCACAGCTTGACAAACTCCGAAGACAGGACCCCTGCATGGCCCTATTCTGCCCTCCCTAGCTTTTCTCTGTGGGAAAACACGGCACTCATAGAGCAATAAAGCAATAAAGTCATGTCGGGATGGCTTGGAGAAGTAAATATAACTCCCAGGCATGAGTTTTATTGAGATTAGTTCTCATCCCCCCCTGTCCTGCCTGCCAAAAAAAAAAAAAAAGTCTACAAATTACAACTGATGTACTGTGGCAGGTGGTGAAGAGATAAGACATACTCTCACACAAATCGATCCGTCCAAGGGTCTTTAAGATCTTCCACCCTCACATGTCCAAACCTTGTAGAAAAGGGGACATGAGGATTTCTTTAGCATTGGAATTAGAGTTGCACACATCTCTGACCTGGGGCTGCTAACGTCCCCGTGCATTTCTTGTATGGCACCATCTCCTCGTGAGCTCACCAGCCTTGTGTTTCTACCTTGCATCTAGGATGACCAGACCCCACTCCACATTTCAGCCCGACTCGGGAAGGCTGACATAGTGCAACAACTGTTACAGCAAGGAGCATCCCCCAATGCAGCAACAACTTCCGGGTACACTCCCCTTCACCTTTCGGCCAGAGAGGGGCATGAGGATGTAGCTGCGTTCCTTCTGGATCATGGAGCATCTTTATCCATAACAACAAAGGTATGAAGACACACACCCTGCTTAGAGTCTCCCACGCAGTGATGACTGTGGTTAAGAGGCTGTGGTTCTAGATCTACAGAGAGGACCTCAGGCTAGGCATGGCCCTGGCCAACAAAGCCTTGCTCGGCAGGGAAGTAGCTATTTGTCCTGGAGGAATTTTCTTTTGTTCTTAAGTTTCTCAATGTCATCTTCTGAGGATATCTTTATGACCTCTAGAATTAGAAAAAAAATTAAGATTTATTGATTTTATGTATGTGAATACACTGTAGTTGTCTTCAGACACACCAGAAGAGCGCATCAGATCCCATTACAGATGGTTGTGAGCCACCATATGGTTGCTGGGATTTGAACTCAGGACCTCTGGAAGAGCAGTCAGTGCTCTTAACCACTGAGCCATTTCTCTAGCCCAAGAATTTGTTATTTAAATTACCTGAGAGACTTAAATAGCAGTTTCAAGTAAATCTGCTAATTTCCTTTATGATAGTTGGTTGACCTATGGTTTGATTAATTCATCTCTGATGTCTTCAAATAATATCCTCTCATGGCTATAATGCGCACACAGAATGCATAACTGGTTTGTTTGTTTGCTTGTCTGTCTGTTTTATCTAATTTTATGAGAACTCTCGGGACATAACAAGTGCAATAGCAAGACAAATTGACCTATGGCATGTCCCGAGAAGAGTGTGTTGGGTACTGTAATCTTTTCTGGCTACAGACTAGAAAGACTAGTATATAATTGATTTTTAAAAATGATTATTCATACTGTCTTAGGGTTTCCATTGCTGTGAAGAGACATGATAACCAAGGCAACTCTTACAAGGACAACATTTCATTGGGGCTGGCTTACAGGTTCAGAGGTTCAGTCCATTATCATCAAGGTGGGAACATGGCAGCATCTGGGTAGGCATAGCACTGGAGGAGCTGAAAGTTCTCCATCTTGATTAGAAGGCTGCTAGGAGAAGACTGGCTTCCAGGCAGCTAGGAAGAGGGTCTCAAAGCTCACTCCCACAGTGGCACACTTCCTCCAACAAGGCCACATCTACTCCAACAAGGCCACATCTCCCAATAGTGCCAGTCTCTGGGCCAAGCATATTCAAACCACCACACATACTCACAGAAAAAAAAAAAAAAAACACGTGAATAGTGACTACCCCAAACTTCATCTCCCATAATTCCTTAGGCTGTTTTGGAGAGTCAAGTTATATGTTTCTGGATATCATTTAGCATGTGAGACAGAATAATGGGTGATAGAGATCACAGGATAACCCTAAGCTCTTCTCCATCTGAGCCGCCTACTGGCTCTAGTCGACAGTAGTCTTGTGTGAGGTAGTAGGTGTTGGTCCTGCTCCAGTCCCTGCTGAAAGCTTGGGACCCTCCCTAAGGTTGTGTGTTGACTTGTCGATATCCAGATCCTTACAGACTCTGGAATCATGGGAGAACAGTCAGGAACTCTGAGCACCCCACGTCTTGCGTGTGCCATTACTCGATTCACCTCAGGGAGCAAAAAAATGAAAGGACCACAGCTTCTTCTTGGAGGCAAGAAATGTGCCTCAAGACACTGTGGGCAAGGAGGGAGAAAGGGAAAGGCACACGGCCTCTGCTGATGTGAGCACACAGAGGGGTTTCTGAAGCACACCGTCACGAGCCTGCAGTGAGACTCATAGAGGCCATTTCTCTCACAGTCTGACACCCCCAAGTGGCCTGGAATAATCTTCAGATCCAACTTATTAACGTTGTTTTGGGGAGACATCTGATTAATATCCATATAAGTGACCCGTGTGGTTCGGTCTCAGCAGAGGGGAAAATATTCTCTTTCTCTTCAGAGATGCCTAACCTTTTGACACTGTTACACAACCCCGTGGTCTCCAACTGTGCTGGGCCACCTGTGACCTCGCAGGCTGTAGTCGGCTTGGTAGGCGGAGTCTGCATATCCCTTAAGGACTAGAAAAGTCTTCCGTTGTCATGTGCTACCTTGGACCTTACACATATGCGGAACTCATCTTTATGACTAAGCCATCCGCCCTGGGAAGCCCTGCCCTGGGTAACTTCCATTCATGATGTTTTGACCTTTCCCTCTTCAGAAGGGATTCACTCCTCTGCACGTGGCCGCAAAATATGGAAAGCTTGAAGTCGCAAGTCTCCTGCTGCAGAAGAGTGCGTCTCCCGATGCCGCTGGGAAGGTATGATGTCATCAGCCACCTATAGCAGGCCACTTCCATAATAACAAACCAGCACTTGCTAATACCCCCCCCCCCTACACACACACACACATACACCCAGCCACTCTGATGCTACCTAAGCCATAATGAAGTCTCACTAGGGTAAAGACTATTTGGGATGGGGTGAATGCTGGCTCACATCCAATGGAACCTGAACGCGAATAATACTGTCTGTTGTACCCAATCTAACCCCATTTCCTAAATCGGAGATTCTCCTACTAAGACACTTTTGACCCCGGTTGTTGTCTCTGCACGTATTTTCAGAGCGGGCTAACTCCACTGCATGTAGCAGCGCATTACGATAATCAGAAAGTGGCCCTTCTGCTTTTGGACCAGGGAGCCTCACCCCACGCCGCCGCGAAGGTATTTGTAACTCACAACACAAGAACCGAGTGTGTATCAGGGATCTCTCTCTAGACAAGCATCCCTTCCTGCTAATTGTGTAGCGTCCTCATTTAGATGCGGCTTATAAAAGTTACGGACAGAATGGCCAGAAAGGTACATGCCTTTGGGTGTTTAGTCACCTCGTGTAGTAGATGCTCAATAAATACGTACTAGTCAGTTGATTTCCTTGGGATCACCAGGACATCCTGAGGAGGAAAGGGAGCTCGCATACTCCTCAGCCAGATTGAAAACATCCCCAGAGCCTAAGGGAATAAAAAGCTCTTATTTGTGAGACCCAGGAGATATCTTAGTTTGGTAAAGTACTTGCTACTCGAGCTTAAGTACTTGAGACCAGATCCCTAGTGCCCATGCAAAAAGTCACTTGGGAGGCAGAGGCAGGCGGATTTCTGAGTCCGAGGCCAGCCTGGTCTACAGAGTGAGTTTTAGGACAGCCAGGGCTACAATAGAGAAACCCTGTCTCGAAAAAAACAAAAGAAAACAAACAAACAAAAAAAACCACACACACACACACACTCGCAGTTCCGGAGCCGCAGAGGCAGAGACAGAAGGATCGGTGGGAATGCTACACGCCTGGCTAGTCCAATCATCAAGCTGCAGATTCAGTGAGAGACCCTGTCTCAAAAGATAAAGTCGAGATGCAAATAAGACACCCAACCTCAGCCTCGGGCCTACACACTCATATGCGCATGCGTACACAACACATGCGTACACGCATGCTCTCACACACAGAAAAGCCCTGATCTAGCAACTTTCATAAAAGCACACCCTGATTTCATTTCCCTCAGAAAAACACTGCCTGCACGAGCTTTGTGTTCCACAGAACAGCCTAAAGAGTTTCCTGTGTGAGTTTCTATTACCGTTTAGGGGACTGTTAGGTTATACTTGTAATTGGGGAATTGTCGACCAGTAAGTATCTTTGATTTCTGAGAAATACACACAACGGATAGTGCATTCAGCTCTCGTGTCGCCCCACTCTTCTGACCTGGCATGTCATAATGCAGCCTCCTTAAAGACACCTGGCCGCTGAGCGGGCGGCTGTGACACAACACCGAACCAGTACAAACCAGAATCTAAACGGTTTTTTTCTGATTCTTGTAATGTGATTTCATTGGTTCAAGGACTCTTGTGTGTCCCTAATGCTTTTGAGCTGTGCTTGGAGTGTTCTTCAGGGTTGTGTCAAGTTCATCATAATCGCACGTCGATGAGCCTGGCCTGTTCTAGGTAGCAGTCCTATAAGATAGAATGTTCTGGGTTCTTCCTCCATTAGAGAAGATGTTGCTATAGTAGTAGTGGGATTTGTTGTTGCTGTTGTGGTTTGTTTGTTTGTTTGTTTGTGTACCTGTGGGGGTCAGAAGAAATTTTGCAGAAGTTGGTCCTCTCCTCCCATCACGAAGATAACAGAATCATAGGTTTGGCACCGGATGTCTTTCCCTGACATTCCCTCTCTTCTCCCACAGGTTCAGGCTTATCCTCAGAATCTCCTTCCCAAATTGTTAAGCCATTTGCTCTACTCAGTGAAATCTGCTCAAGAATTAAATTCTGAACACCTTCCCCCAGAGTATCAACCTTGGCATTGGCTCAGCCGGGAAGAAAGCTTTCTTAGCTGTACCTTTGCAAAAAAAAAATAAATAAAAAGAAAACAAACAAACAAAAACCCAACTTTTTCTTGATAAGAGTTGGCAGTGTGAACCTCGTGGAGACTGGAACTTAAAAATAAGGCAGACTAAGGTCTCACCTAATAGCCGATTTTATTCAGAGCATCAGACAATTTATATTCCGAGGGTTAAGAGTCACATGGGTAAAGTCTCTTATCACAAGGCCGAGTTGCCCGTGATGGATAAGCATCTTATGACAGGACCACGTTTTTCCATAGAGGCATATAAAAAAATAACAGGAGCCAACTTCAGTGAGTAATCTAACTTTAACTCCGATCTTCTACACCTGGCAAGAGCACAAAAGCCCATTCCAAGAACAATTCTGTTTTTGAAGAAACTAAGGTCACAAGACTCTTCTCTCGTTTTCTGAGAGTTTTCTCAGAACCGCTCAGAATTTTCCTCGCACAACTCCATCCTTAGACAGAAGCAAACAACAGGTTTAGAAGAAGGAAAAAAAAAAATTAAGGCATAGAACCCTTAGCCAACAGCCCGAAGAGTGAGGCAGTCTGGTATCCATCGATGTATGCACAAGTGAAGAAAATGTAGGCTGTATACATGCATGGGGGGGGGGGGGGGTTCAGTCTTGAAAAGAACATTTGTTTTTGTTGTTATTGTTGTTCCTTTTTTCCTCTTCTCCCTCCTCCTCCTTGCTCTTGCTTAGAGGCAGGGTCTTACTGTG
>JADRCD010229996.1:412-32033 GCA_019843815.1 Montemys delectorum | reverse complement strand
GAGGACTTTATAAGTTACTCTTTCTCTGAGATGAATGCTTTTCCAAACTATCACAGCTAATGAACCAAATTCTTACCCTCACCCAATGTCTATGCCACCCTCCAAGCAGAACCATTGTTCATTGAATCAGTTGGTGAATGACTTTATGGATAGACCATCTTAATACCTACACCATTTCTTAAATGAATGTAACCTGTTTTCTGTGAGCTGAGAATGATGACAATCACTCAAGTCAAATAGCTTTGACCATAGCAGGAAGTCTGTATCCAAAAATCGAGCCTACAATTCATTTCTTGGTGCAGCAGAACTATCAACTCTCAGCTTAGCTACAATGGAGGTAAAATCCTTTGGTGATGTGAGGGTCATTGAAGTATAGCCTTATTACAATGAAATCCAATGTCTAAAAGTTGTTCTTATTTTGGGCTTGTACCACAGTAAGAGCCAAGATTTTAAACTCTACTAAATACAAAAAAACAAAAAGACTTTATATATTTATGTTCATTTAGGGAAATGCCATTAGTGATGTATTATTTTGAAGTATACAGTTAATATGTTTAGAGTTATTTAAAATTTATATTGAGAAAAATGTATTTTCACTATTGCTATAGACGAGCATCTACATAAGACTGTTAAATTGATTGTTGTTTTATATCAAACAACTTTTATAATACTTATTTTTATTATAATATTTTATAAATTTTAAGGAATATGACAAAAAAGATATTGTAGGTACTGAAAGGGGGGGTCTCTGAGAGGAATGGGGGAACAAAAGGGAAACAAGAATGTGATTTAATTCTATTTACTTAAAATATGTTTTTAAATGTTAACAAATTCAGATAAATTGAAATCATGTAACTTTTCTCATAATCCAATAAAAGTTAAAAAAAAAAAAAATTATGTAGTTAGTTAGTGCTTTATCTGCATGTACACCTGAATGCCAGAAGAGGGCATTAGATCCTATTGGAGATGGTTGTGAGCCACCATGTGGTTGCTGGGAATCAGGACCTCTGGAAGAGCAGACAATGCTTTTAACCACTTAGCCATCTCTCCAGCCCTCAAAGTAGTTTTTATTTGCATTTCTCTGGTGGCTAAGGATGTTGAACATTTCTTAAACTATTTCTCACCCACTTGAAATTCTTTTTTTTTTTTTTTTTACTGGATAAATCCTTTATTTTCATTTCAAATGTTATCCCCATTGCCACTTGAAATTCTTTGTAGAGAATTCTGCTTAGATCTGTACCCCAGTTTTCAATCAATTATTTGTTTTTGAGATCTAGTTTCTTGAGTTATTTATTATTTATTGGCTATTAGACCACTATCAAATATGAAGTTGATGAAAGTCTTTTTCCATTCTGTAAGCTGCTGCTTTGCCTAATTGATGGTGTCCTCTGCCTTACAGAAACTTATCAGGTTCATGAAGTAACATTTATTAATTGTTAATAGAATAGATTTTATGGGTAGACTGGGGACAGGTGGGGTCAGGGATGGGAAGGGTCAAGTTTCGGGGAGGGAAGAAGACAATGAGTGCAGGCAAAGACAGATGGAATTAGGGGCATGCATTTGGGGAACCATGTGGATCCCTAGTGGAGGGGGAAATTCCTAGAATCTGTGAGGGTGACCCTACTGAAAACTGTTAATAATGGAGGATACAAATCTGAACTGGCCATCTTGTGTAGCCAGTGAAGACTTCCAGTAGAAGGGCTAGATTACATGTGGTAGAGTATTGGCAGAGAGGGTCCTATGGAGATCCCTAAACAACCCAGGATTGCTCTCTGAAAACTGTCAGTGGGGGTCCCTCTGCCAAAAACAACATCCACACAGCTCAGCGAACATAGATATGTAGAACTGGTTGGTACCTGTATGGAAACTTTACCCCTATGTTCTAGTCTCGTTGATACAAGAATGTACTCTGTAGCTATGAGGCTAAACCCTCGACCTAACAATTTGTTCTACTTGCGAGATGAGTTGGAACAATGGTGGGCCAGAACTTGTTGGAATGGCCAACCAATGACTAGTTTAACTTGAGGTTCATGCCAAAAGAGGGAGCCAACACCCTACAACACTGCATGGACAGCCAAGAATAGGAGACTGGACAGCCCAGAGACCTGGGATGAAATCAAACATAACTGGCAAAAAAAACAAAAACAAAAACAAAAACAAAAAAACAATGAAATGATTCCTAGTGATACACTCATAGGTCATGCCTTGTCCAGGGAAGTTTCCTCTGGCAGCAGATGTGAATGGTTGCAGAGACCCATAATCAGCCATTAACGTGAGAGTTTAAGTTATAGTTCTCCATCATGTCCCTCCCCTCAGAGCTAAGGGAACTCTATGAAAAAAGCAGAGGAAGTCAGAGGGGATGGAAAACACCAGGAATCTTGGTTCACTGAATCTATTAAGCAGGACTCACATGTTTCTTCGTTATGTGAGCAGGATTCACATGATTCTTTGTTAGTTTCACATCATGCACCCAGTCCCAACTCATCTTCCTGTCCACTTATATCTGCCCTCTGTTCTTGCAACTTCTTCCCCAAAATAGAGAACATAGAAACAAACAAAAAAACAAAACAAAGCAAGACAAAACAAAAGCATAGAAAATATTGGTAGGAAGCAGTTCTCATGCCCTTGGAGCTCTAGTGTGTCCCACAGTATACACCTCCGTCCACACATCTTCACTTGCGAATGTTTATTGTAATGAGTCACTAGTCTTGTTCAAGATCTCTGGCAACTATATCACCATCAGTATTGTATCCTCACTGGGACTCTTCTAGGTTATCCTGTTGTTGTCCTGTGTCATGAAGACCTGCCATTTTACACACTCCATCTGTTCACAGATGACGGTGTGGGCAAACTCTGGGCCTGGGTGGCAAGTGAGCTGGTCAGCCCACCAGCTATCCCTTATCAGTCCCACCAGAGTGAGCTCTCCAGCACTGCTCTAGCCGGGCCACCCAATGCTGCTATTGGCAGGAAGCAGGGTCAGCTCTCTGCCTCTCAAGCCCTTGGAGCAGACTCACCAGCAACATCTCCAGAGCCAGCTCCATTGTGCTTCTCAGTCACTCTCCCAAGTGCTGGATATAATGAGGGGCTGGGTCAGCTCTTCCACTCTCACACACTCGGGGCTCTCACTCATGGCTTGGACATCAGAGCCAGCTCTCCTGACTACCACAAGTAGTGAGGAATGAGGGAAAGAGGAGAAAAGAGGGACAGAGGGCACCTCCTCTACACCTGAACTACCCCAGGGCAGATGAGTGATGGGGCTGGCTCTCCTACTCTCACACCTTCTGGGCCAGCTCACCCACATCCCACCACTAGGGCCAGCTCTACTGTGCTGCCCGGGCAAGGTCCACAGCCTTCTCTCCTAAATGTTGCAGGCAGTGAGGGGCAGTGCCAGCTCTCCCACTCTCATGACCTCATGGTCAGCTCTCCCAACTGCCACAGGTCACCACCTGTGGCAAAGATAGGCAGGTATCACCTCCACATCCATGCCACCTCACAGCAGGGGAGTGGCAGGGCCAGCACTCCCTCATCCTTGGAGCCAACTCACCTGTGCCCCCACCACCAGTGCAAGCTCTACTGTACTGTCCGTGCAAGGTGTAGGGCCCAAAAGAAGCAGGCTCTCTGGTTCTTGTGGTCCCGGGGCCAGCTTTCCCAAATGCTGGAAATAGCAAGGAGTGATGGGGGAGGACATTTCCTCAGCGCCCATGGTCTCCCATGCTCCCACCTTTGGGGCTGACTCACTAGAGCCCCCCTCCACTAGAGCCCCCTATGCTTCCTAGGCCAGATGCAAGGTCCATTCTCTCAAGTGCTACCACAGATAGTGAGGGACAGGCCCAGTTCTTCACAATCCCTGAATACCTAAATGGTTCCTGACAGCTGCTCAGACTAGGGATGCTTCCATGTTCTCCAGTGGTAATATGAGCCATGGACATCAATCCCTGCCCCTGCATAGTTATGGACCCAGGCATGACCTTCAGCAGGGATTGGAACTTCACCACGGCCTTTAGTGGCAGGACTCGCTACTCAAAACAGGCTATTCCTCTCCACCCTCCAGTCTGCAGTTCCATCTCTCTTCATAGTGTTCAAATTATTCCACTTCTTCTCTCTCATCTGTCCACCACAGACTTGCACATTGTGGTGGCTCCCACTGCAGCCGGTCCATGAGGCTGGTGGGACTCTGGGTGACCTTCTTTGTCAGTGCTTTGTGGTGTGGTGGCAAGCACACCAGATGCCCACAGCCTGCCGATGTGACATAGTGCTGGCAGGTCTGTCGACATCTTCCCCTTTCCATATGATATAGCATGAGGGCAGGCAGGCCTCTGTGTGTCTGTGGCACACCTGAGACATGCAGCAAATGGCAGGTCTCTGGGCATCTCTCCTCACACTCATCCCATGGCGCTGCTCTCAGCAGGTCTCTGTCTGTCTTCCTCCTTGCATGCTGTGCTGTGTGGCGGAAGGTGGGGTTCTGTGTGTCATTTTGTCTCATAACTTTTGGTATATCGTGTTTTCATTTACATTCTGTAGGTCAACGGAGATGTACTCTCCTGTAGCAATGCTGTGTAGACAAATTGATGATTTCGTAATTCCTAATAATGATTCTATGAAATTCCTAAATTTCTACAAGTAATTTTAAACCCTCTATAGTATGAAAACTGCAATTAGGGCTCTGTAAACCTTCATGTGTCGTGGGCTAATTGCACAAGGATACAAAGCAGGCTTGGAACAAATTTACCAACAGGGAAAACTTCCTTCTAGGTTAGTTGTGAAACAATTATCTGATAATTAAAGGTAATAAACTAGGCATAGACAATTTATTTTAGGTACAAGGACAGAAGATAAAATATTGGCTGGATTTATCTATACAAAACTTTAAAACTAATGAGGTACAAGGCAGATGATATGCCCCTTGACAAACCTTAACTTATGACATAAGAATTGTTGTTTTTTTGGTTTTTTGTTTTGTTTTGTTTTGTTTTATTTTTCAAGACAGGGTTTCTCTGTGTAGCCCTGGCTGTCCTGGAACTCACTCTGTAGACCAGGCTGGCCTCGAACTCAGAAATCTGCCTGTCTCTGCCTCCCAAGTACTGGGATTAAAGGCTTGCGCCACCACCACCTGGCAAGAATTATTGTTTTAAGCTATGGAGCTAGTAACAAATAATGAATTTCAGTTAGATACTAGTCCTGGTGGAAACATATGTAAACATTCTTGCTGTAACTTCTTATCCAATTTGTTGACTTTAATTAATGTCTTGTACTTGATATGAACTTTTTTTTGAAATGTAAAGATGCTTGGAAATCCATGTGATCTATTCTCCTGAGATAGTATAACACCTAAGAATGAACACAATAAAATACACGGTTTCTTTCATTCAGCAATAAAAAAGAAAGAACTTTTTCTTTCACCAATAGAGAGATGAAGCTTTTTTCTTTCAGCAATAAAGAGGATGAAGTTTTTTGTTTCTCCGAGCAAGAAAGATTGTAGCTTATTTTCATCCAGGATGAGTGAGTTCTTTCTGTGCTGGTGCTTGCTCAATGGAAGTTGCTCACGGGGGCTTTTGTTCCATCTACCAAATATGTATATTCTTAGGTTACCTCTTCATTATGATGGGTCTAGACTTTACTGGGCAGAGCTTTCAATCCTATGCAATTACAGTTGTGAAATTTTTCTATTATTTCCTGATCTCAGAAAATATTATTTCCTATTTCAGAAAGTCATTGTATATACATATACATATATATATATATACACACAATGTACATTGTGTACACACACATATATGTGTGTGTGTGTATGGAAAAACACTTGTAGAGTTGATAAAACAAATGGTTGGGCCTGACCAGTGTATGTGTGTATGTATGTGTGTGTGTGTGTGTGTGTGTGTGTGTGTGTGTGTGTGTGTGAATGTGTGCATGTCTGTATATTACCTGTATGAATAATTTTCTTTCTGCGTGTGTGATTTTCTTTTCATTGTTCTCAAGGAGTTAACTAAATTGAGTAAGAAGTAAAAAGAGCCAGAGCAATCACTTGTTTACTTAATCTCACACGCACTCTGTTAAACAGCAAGATTTAATAACCAGAAGCCAGCCAGTCATTTCTGGCCCCAGAATAACAACGATTTTAAAAAGATAAACATTACAAAAAGTAAGCTACAATCACACCTTTTGCCACTGCAGTTGCCCGCATTCACATTGGTGCTCCTCAGCAACCCTGTGATGCTGGGGAGGTTCCCAGCAGTCAGGGAGCAGTGGTTATTGATTCCCTTTATTTTGTTGTTATTCTGTGGGGATTTTCCTACCTCTTTTGATTTGCTGATCTGGGATTATTCATTTCTTGTATTTTCTTGTGTGTGGTTGAAGTCTTCAGGTTGAAGTTTTTCTTCTAGTAACTTCTACAGAGCTAAATTTATAGCTGTATACTGGTTAAATTTGGTTTATCATGGGATTGTTTTCCTTTTCATGTATTTATTGGCCATTTGTACTTCTTTTAAAATTTTTCAAGTCATTTGTTGATATTATTATTCTTTTGGTCTTTAATAGAATTTCTTATCTTCTTGGTGTACAAAGATGATGGGGAAACAGCTGGCAGAGTTTCTCCCTACTCTTAGGTTACCTCTTCATTCTGATGGCTCTAGACTTTACTGGGCAGAGCTTTCAATTCTATGCAATTGCAGTTGTGAAATTTTTCTATTATTTCCTGACCTATTAGAGACTTGTTCAGAAAGTCATTGTCTAGTCTTCTGTTTTGTGGTTTCTTTTATGTTTTCCTCTAGTACTTACAGATTTTCAGGCCTTTGATCTATTTTCAGGTGATTTTATGAGGACAAGGGATGGGAATCTTATTTCAGTTTTGGATTTTGTGTATCCAATTTCTCCAATTTTTTGTCATCTTATGGCTGTGGCTATGTGATTTTGTTTCTGGATTCAGTGCAGCCATTTAACACACCATATTGTCTTCTGCCTAGGTGTGGGTGACTATTGAGCCAAATGGTTTCCATGCAAAGATAATGTGCCAAACACATACTGTGTGTCTCACAGCTACCTTTGGCATTTTACAAGAGTACATGTAGTGTTTTCCTATGAAAAATTACTCTAAAGTATGCAAAACAAAAGCAAAACATGAACAGCTTGAGAATAAGTCTGAACCTGGAACATACTTAAGCATTTATACGGAAGATGCAGTACTTTGCTTTTGACATGCTTCATATTTTCAGTTTTTGAATATGCCTTCAGGTGTTATCACTTTTTTTTAAGATTTATTTATTATTATATGTAAGTACACTGTAGCTGTCTTCAGACACAACAAAAGAGGACGTAAGGTCTCATTATGGATGGTTGTGAGCCACCATATGGTTGCTGGATTTGAACTTAGGACCTTTGGAAGAGCTGTTGGTGCCCTTAACTGCTGAGCCATTTCTCCAGCCCGTGTTATCACTTCTTGTAGAGTGGATTAGAACATGTATATGGCATCTTCAACCAGAACAAACTACAGTACTTATAAAGTAATATGGTCCTATGGTATCCATGTGAGACCAAAACGGACATTAGTTAGCAACTTCAAACGTGAGTGAACAATTTGGTACATTTTTATTTTAAATTTTAAAATAAGTACTATTTTCTTGAATGTAGTAGTGTTTTTATATGGTTACATTCCATTTCCCCGTGTTGTTCCTAATAATTACACACACACACACACACACACACACACACACACACACACACACACGAGACAGGAGGCAGATGCTTATGTAGAGGTCATGGAAGGGTGTTGTTTATTGCCTTATTCTTTTTTTTTTTTTTTTTTTTCAAGACAGGGTTTCTCTGTGTAGCCCTGGCTGTCCTGGAACTCATTCTGTAGACCAGGCTGGCCTTGAACTCAGAAATCCGCCTGTCTCTGCCTCCCAAGTGCTGGGATTAAAGGCGTGTGCCACCACCGCCCGGTTTTACTGGCTTACTCTTAACGGCCTCCTTAGCCTGTATTCTTATAGAACCCAGGACCACCAGCTTAGGGGTGACCTCATCTACAATGGGCTGGGCCCTCTCCCATCCATCATCAATTAAGAAAACGCCCTACAAGTTTGCTTACAATCTGACTCTGTGAGGAATTATCTCAATTGATGGCCCATCTTCTCTGATGACTCTAGCTTGAGTCAAGTTTACATAAAACTACCAAGCTTAACTATCAAGTCTTTCAGAAGACATTCTTCACTTGATTATTGTGTTACTGTCTTTACATATGTTATAATCTGAAATGTACAGCCTGTACCCTCACTGATATGTAAGATACATGATAAAAAAAAAAAAAACCTAGTAATTTTTAGGCCACATTTTTTAGTAGATTGTACCATATGTATCAGTGTATGCATGCAGGTGGGCGCGTGTGCGTGTGTGTGTGTGTGTGTGTGTGTGTGTGTATGTGTGTGTGTGTGTGTTATTCAAACTGAGGTCTTGCTATATAGCCCAGGCAGGTCTTGAAATTTCAATAACCCTTCTGCTAGTCTATTGAATACTAGGATTACAGACTTGTTCTTCTATGTCTGGGATGGCATATAGTGCTGCTTTTGTAATATGTGTGGAAAAACCAGTTTTTTTCTCCATTGTGTAGCTCATATCTCACCACTAGGTGGCAGTCGTGTCTCCATAAGTGATATGATGACTGAGAATTAAGCATTTGGGGAAAAAAATATATTGTAGAGAACCTGGGCTCAATGTGGATAAGCTTACTTGGTGAGAATGAGTGGAGATTATTAAACCAGCATAGGGATAACTGTGCTGAACCAATAGTACTCGGGATGGCAAGCCACACTTAACATGGTTGTGAAAACGGGCTTGGGTTTTTACATGTCTGCCCTACAACCATATATGCTTAATACCAGGATCTCAATAATAATTCTAGAAAAGTAAACAGAGTCTTAACTACATATTTATATGTACAAGTTCTCTGGAAGATATATAAGCTACATGATTAAAAAAAAAGTTTGATATGATAGCATGTTTTGTTGCATATTCAGAATATGACATCTTTGTCTAGTTGTACATTAAGAAAGTAACTGATTGTTAAATGGATTCTTTATCTGGAAGAAGAACTTGTTCTTGACTGTCAGTAGAGATGAAAAGACAATTTAAGCATAATATCAAATAATAATACAAAACAATACAGATTTTTCCAAATGAATATTGCACTACAGCGTTGGAGATGAACCTTCAACTCTCCAGTCACCTGCAGCAACTTAGAGTTTATAGTTGCTGTTTCTGTGTTCATCATCTCTTTCCCTGTCTTCTTCTATGTTAGTAGGTCTCCTCACTAGGAGCAAAAGAAATACAATGGCGGTCTGCGTGTATCCCTTCATGTAGTTAATCATGTTTCAGTTACTCGGGTGTACTTAAAAGATTTAGGGGGAATGGAGTACAGTTTGATGTTTGAGTGCTTACCTGAACACATGAGGCCAGGGATTCAACCTTCAGCACCATGAATGAAAAAAAAAAAAAAAAGAAGGGGGGGGAGGGAGATATAGATCTGTTAACTGCTAAGCTGTTATGCCAACCTTTTTTTTTTTTTTTTTTTTTTTTTTTTGGTTTTTCGAGACAAGGTTTCTCTGTGTAGCTCTGGCTGTCCTGGAACTCACTCTGTAGACCAGGCTGGCCTTGGACTCAGATATCCACCTGCCTCTGCCTCCCAAGTGCTGGGTTTAAAGGCATGTGCCACCATGGTTCTGCAGTCTTTTTTTTTTTTTTTAATGGTACTTAGTCATTAAGTTAATGTGAGGTGAATAATTTAAGTTATTCAAATTTCATTTATTTGTTCCACCAAGTAGACTTGTCTCCCTATGTCTGTGTGCTGGATTGAATGTTTATCACAAAACAAAAATTTATTATTTAACATCATATCATCAGTATTGAGAAAGTGCCTGGCCATAGTGAGTGATCACACAAGTATTTGTTAAAAAAACAACAAAAAATATCACAATCTTAGCCAGTCCCACAACACCCAGAGAGAGTTCCATTCCTAGGCACTCTGACACACCCAGGATCAGAGGATCAGAGATGAAGAGGACACAACATCTGTCCCAACACTGGGAGTAACTGGGACCCAGTGGGACTCAGGCATACAGAAACTCAGTGGCACTGGTTCATTCCGGTCTGTGTAGGCTAGTGCCCTGAGCAGACCTTGGGAGCAAACTCTGCAGTGAGTCCCATAATTCCCAAAGGAAGCTGTACTCCCAGGTACTCTAATTAGCCCAGGATCACAGGATCCCAGAATCACAGGATCACAGAGACAGATTGACTCTGAGGAGTTCTGACATAACCAGGATCACCGGAAGGACAGGCCCAAGTCTGATTTAGCCAGGGCAGGTAGCACTAGAGATAACCAGATGGTGGGAGGCAAGTGGAAGAACATTAGCAATAGAAACCAAGGTCACTTGGCATCATGAGAACCTAATTCTCTCACCATAGCAAGTCCTGGACACACCATCACACCAGAAAAACAAGATTCAGATCCAAAATCACTTCCCATGATGATGATAGAGGACATTAAGAAGTACATAAATAACTCCCTTAAAGAAATACAGGAGAACACAGGTAAACAGCTAGAAACCCTTAAAGAATTACAGGAAAACACAGAAATCCCTTAAAGAATTACAGGAAAACAATCAAACTGGTGAAGGAAATGAACAAAACCATCCAGGATCTAAAAATGGAAACAGAAACAATAAAGAAATCACAAAGGAGCCAGACGGTGGTGGCGCACGCCTTTAATCCCAGCACTTGGGAGGCAGAGGCAGGCAGATTTCTGAGTTCGAGGCCAGCCTGGTCTACAGAGTGAGTACCAGGACAGCCAGGGCTACACAGAGAAACCCTGTCTTGAAAAACAAATAAAAACAAAACCAAAACAAACAAACAAACAAACAAAACCAAAACAAACAAACAAAAAAAGAAATCACAAAGGGAGACAACCTTGGAGTTAGAAAACCTAGGAAAGAGATCAGGAGTCATAGATGCAAGCATCACCAACAGAATACAAGAGATAGAGGAGAGAATCTCAGGGGCAGAAGATACTGTAGAAAACATTGACACACAACAGTCAAAGATGATGCAAAAAGCAAAAGGTCCTAACCCAAAACATCCAGGAAATCCAGGAGAGAAGACCAAACCTAAGGATACTAGCTATAGAAGAGAGTGAAGACTCTCAACTTAAAGAGCCAATAAATATCTTCAACAAAATTATAGAAGAAAACTTCGCTAACCTAAAGAAAGAGATGCCCATGAACATACAAGAAGCCTACAGAACTCCAAATAGACTGGACCAGAAAAGAAATTCCTCCCGACACATAATAGTCAAAACACCAAATGCACTAAACAAAGAAAGAATTTTAAAAGCAGTAAGTGAAAAATGTCGAGTAACATATAAAGTCAGGCCTATCAGAATTACAGCAGTCTTCTCACCAGAGACTATGAAAGCTAGAAGATTCTGGGTGGATGTCATACAAACCCTACAAGAACACAAATGCCAGCCCAGGCTACTATACCCAGCAAAACTCTCAATTACCATAGATGGAGAAAACAAGATATTCCACAACAAAACCAAATTTACACAATATCTTTCCACAAATCCAGTCCTACAAAGGATAATAGAGGGAAAACACCAACATAAGGAGCAAAACTATATCCTAGAAGAAGCAAAAAAGTAACCTTTCAACAAACCCATACAAACATAATTTCACCTCTAACAACAAAAATAACAGGGAGTAACAATTATTTTTTCTTAATATCTCTTAATATGAAAATTAATATTACCAACTTATCCTAATCAATTCAAACTCAAAAGTATGAAGAATTGAAAATTTGTTGGCTATCATCTTGTGGTCTCTCTAATTTGGTAATTGGAGAAGTAAATCCAATATTGTGCAATCCATATACACTTTCTGCTTGTTTGTACCTGACAGTGTCTGGCCGGGTACCACATAGTGGTCTTAAAATCATGCTTCTCCTATCTTAGCCTCTCTATTACTAGGATTGTTTATTTGATGCTTTTACACTATACTATGGTTTTCAAAACAGCTTACATATTTCAAAAGTATTTATACAGCTAAAAGAAACTTAAGCAATTAACTTGGGAGGTGGCTTATAAGAGAACAACAAAGAGACTGAATCCTTTGCTTGATGTTTGTAACTATTGTATCGAGTTTGAAGTTACTCTTTTTCTGAGATGAATGCTTTTCAAAATCATCACAGCCAATGAACCAGATTCTTACCCTCACCTAATGTCTGTGCCACCCTCCAAGCGGAACCATTGTTCATTGAAACAGTTGATGAATAACTTCATGGATAGACCATCTTAACATACACACCATTTCTTAAATGAATGTAACCTGTTTTCTGTGGGCTGAGAATGATGACAATCACTCAAGTCAAATAGCTTTGACCATAGCATGAAATCTGTATCCAAAAATCGTGCCCACAATTCATTCCTTGGCACAGCAGAACTGTCAACTCTCAGCTTAGCTACGATGGAGGTAAAATCCTTTGGTGATATGAGGAGCATTGAAGTACAGTCTTATTACAATGAAATCCAATGTGTAAAAATTGTTCTTATCTTGGGCTTGTACCACAGTAAGAGCCAAGATTTTAAACTCTACTAAAAACAAAAACAAACAAACAAAGAAGACTTTATCTATTTATGTTCATTAAAAAAAGCTAGTAGTGATGTACTATTTTAAAATATACAGCTGATATGTTTGGAGTTATTTAAAATTTATATTGAGAAAAACATATGTGATTTCAGTATTGTTGCATACAAGCATCTACATAAGACTGTTTAATTGATTGTTTTACATCAAACAACTTTTATATTAATTTTTATTGTTACAATATTTTATAAATTTAAAAGAATATGACTAAATAAAAAAAAGGTATTGCTGGTATTGAAGGGGAGTCTCTGGGAAGAGTTGGGGTACAAAAGGGAAAGAAGAATATGATGTAATTCTATTACTTAAAATATGTTTTTAAATGTTAACAAATTCAAGCCGGGCGGTGGTAGAGCACACTTTTAATCCCAGCACTTGGGAGGCAGAGGCAGGCAGATTTCTGAGTTTGAGGCCAGCCTAGTCTACAGAGTGAGTTCCAGGACAGCCGAAGCTATACAGAGAAACCCTGTCTTGAAAAACCAAACAAAAAAAAAAAGTTAACAAATTCAGATAAACTGAAATTATGTATCTTTTCTTATCAAAATGCAATAAAACAAATCAATTTAAATAATTTTTATTGAAAAAATCGCAATCTATTTAATGGTAGCATTTCTTTTTTTTTTTTATTAGCTATTTTCTTTATTTACATTTCAAATGTTCTCCCCTTTCCTGGTTTCCTCTCTGAAAAACCCCCTATTCCCTCCCCTATCTCCTTGCTCACCAAACCACTCTCTCCAGCTTCCTGGCCCTGGCATTCCCCTACACTGGGGCATAGAGCCTTCACAGGACCTAGGGCCTCTCCTCAATGATATCATTTCTTAAAATCAAAATGTTCATCAAAATTTGATTCCTGTGACATTCTTTATTTAAAAAATTGTAGATCAAGTAATATTAGGAGGCAGAGGCAGGTGTATCCGTGAATTCCTGGACAGTCTGGGATTCATAACGAGTTCCAAGTCAGATACGGCTTCACAGTTTTACCCCGACTCTAAAGCAAACAAGTACAAGTACAAGGCACAAGGCACGTGCAAAATACCAAAGGGAACAAACAACAAAATCTCAGTCAAAGAGGGAGAGAAAGAGGAGGGGGAGGGAGAGGGAGAGAGAGAGAATGAGAACACACACACACACACACACACACACAGAGAGAGAGAGAGAGAGAGAGAGAGAGAGAGAGAGAGAGAGAGAGACGGATGGAGGGAGAGAGGGAGGAAGGGAGGGAGAGAAAATGAGAACACACACACACACACACACATACACACAGTTCCCCATAAGCTAGTGTGAGACAACAGTTTCTGCTCTGATGCTCATTGGCATCTCCTTTCCCACTTTTCCTTTTCTTCCCTCCTTTCCTTTCTC
This sequence comes from Montemys delectorum, assembly GCA_019843815.1. Taxonomy (NCBI): domain Eukaryota; kingdom Metazoa; phylum Chordata; class Mammalia; order Rodentia; family Muridae; genus Montemys; species Montemys delectorum. Next base: position 17,994 of record JADRCD010229996.1, on the reverse strand, counting down.
TCCTCTCTTTTCTCCTCTCTTCTTCCTCTTCCTCTCTGTCCTTTCCTTTTTCCTTGCTCATCTTCTTTTCCTTCCCTTCCCCTCTTTTTCCCTTAAAAAAAAAAAATTATCGTTATCTCAATGCTAGAGATGGAGCTTCAGTCCTTGCAAATGCATGCTCTGAACTGTATCTGGTTATAGAAAGACGACGTAGAAAGATGTGCAAAAAGATGTTCTCATGCCACCAAGTGGCGGTGCTGGAAGTAGCAGGCACAGGAACAGCTATGTGGACACCACAATGTGCTGTCAATCAGAAATGGCAAGGATGTAAACGGAAACACCAGTAGGGCCACATGGTAGTGCTTGCATACAGCAGGTATCCAGATATGCACCCTTAGCAGCAAGCAGCGAAACTGGACACAAATAGACATGTCCGTGCTGCCAGGTGGCAGTGCTGGGTGACAGCTTGCCTGCAACCAGGTGTATCCAGTGTGCACTATAGACAAAACAGATGTGTATGCAGGCATACTGAGGCCATCATATGGCCATATTGGGATTTACTAGGCATGTGAAGAGGCATGCCTAAGGCTGCTACTTGTTCGAGGTTGCTGGGACACAACAGTTGTACAAACCAGTGAGCTTGGGTCACCTTGTGGCAACACTGGGACATGGCAAACATTTGAAGAGGCAAGTCAGTCCTGCAACTTAACTTGTCCGCACGAGGACATGGCACAGTGGTGAACAGGCTTACCCACATTGCCTCATGGTAGAGCTGGGACACAACTCACATACTAAAAGGTAGCCTGCGAGGTCATGGGGGTGATACTGGGACACAGCAGGCAGGCAAACAAGCCTTCCCAGGCTGCCACATATTGGTACTGGGACAATCAAACAGGTAAACTCAGCCACCATGCTCTGGTACTAGCATACAGCAAGCATGTAAACGGGCTCACGTCACCCAGGCTGTGTTGTGGCTACTATGAGTCATGGCAGGTGTATTAAGAGTCATGCTTAACCCACCACATGGGAACACTGGGACACTTCATGGCTGCTAACAGGGGTAACGTCATCACTGCTGTGTTTTGGCTCTGGGATATGACATGTGTGTAAACAAACATGGCTAGACAGCTACATCATGGCACTGGGATACGGCAAGTGTATAAACAGACTTACCCTTGCTACTGTGTTGCAGCACTTGGACTTGGCAAGCACGTGAAGAGCCACGCCCAGGCCACCACACAGCAGCAATGAGACACAGCAGGATGCTGCCTGCAGTGTCACACTGTGGCACTGGGACATAGCACACCTGCAAACAATTACTTGGTACAGTTCCAAACTGGCATGCCCAGGGTACCATATAGCATTGCTGAAATATGACAGGCCTGTGAAGAGATGAGCCTCTGCCATCACATGTCTGGCACATGGCTTGTGAATGACCATGCAAACCCATGCCACCAAAAGAGATGCTGGTATACATCATACATAAACACATGACTCAAGGCTGCCGTATGGCAGCCCTGGGACGTAGCAGGTATGCAAATAAATAAACATAGGTTACCACATGGCAACACTGGGACTCTCCAGGCGAGCAAAACTGAGTGGTCACATTGCTGTGTGGTGTGGCCAGGATACAGCATGCATGCAAGCATCTATGACCAAAATGTTACATGACAGTATTGGGACATGTCAGGCCTTTGGAGAGTCGAAACTATATTACCATATTGCTTGTATGTGAACAAGAGTGCCAACGTCACCATGTCATGGCACTGGAACGAGTCAGCTGTGCAAACAGGTGTGTTCAGAGTATGATGTAACAGTGCTGGCCCACAGTAGGCATGCAAATAGGCATGCCGGCACTGCCCCGTGGCTCTGCTGGTAAGTGGCATGGGTGGAAACAGCTATGGTACCATGTGGTGGCACTGGGACACAACAAGCCTGTGAAGAGGCTGCCCATGTGCCCATGTGGTAGCAATGAGTCACATCATAGTTGTGAAAGGGCATACCCTGGCAGTGCTTGTACACGGCAGGTACACAAACCGGCATGCCCATGTTGCCTTCATGGCAGTACTAGGTACAGTATATGTGCAAGTATGTGGGCCCAAGGTGTCACATGATGGTCCTGGACTGTGGCAGACATACAAACATGTGTTACTACACTGCCTGGCCTTAGTGCCGGAACAAACACATCAGGTGTGTGAACAGGTGTGCCTCGGGTACCATGTGACAACAATAGGACTGCGGGGAGCATGTGAGCAGGCTGGCTGCTACTCTCACAGAGTGACCTTGAAACATGGCAGGCATGTGCACTAGCATTATCAGGCCTTAACTTGGTAACACTGGGGCATAGAACAGTTGTAACAGGTGGGCCTAGGCCACCACACGGCAGCACCATGTCCCAAGACTGCCACATAGAAGGCATGGTAGGCTTGCAAATAGGTGTGCTGTCAAGATTCTGTGCTTTTCGCAGGTGCAAACAGGCAAGCTCATACAGTTACATGGCCCTGTTGTGAACAGGGTTACTCAGGCCACCATACGTCAGTGCCAAGACTGGTGAGGTCAGGTGACCCCAGACTGCCAGGTTGAAATGTGAGACACAGTAGGCACACAAACAGGCAAGCCTGTATATCAAGTGGGCTCTGGGACACAGCACGAATACAAAACAGTGTGCCCAGGCCCCCATCTGGTGGCACTAAGACAGAACAGGTATGCAGTCAGGCATGCCCAGGCATGCCACTTGGTGGTGCTGGAACACAGCAGGCATAAGCCAGCCCATGCCACCACTTGGTGGCCCTAGGACATGGCTTGTGTGGAAACAGGTGAACACATGCTGCCGTGTAGTGGCTCTGGTACACGGCAGGCAGATGTTCCTGCAATGGCTTATGGTAGTGCTAAGACATAGCAGGTATGTGAATAGTGTGCTAGGCACAGTGCTGGGACATGGCAGGCATGCAACAGACTTGTCCAGACCACCACATTGTGATGTTAGGACAAAGCCAACAGGCAAACAGACATGTACACACCACTATGTGGTAATGGTGGGAAACAGGTTATATGAGAATAGGTGAGCCAGACACGTTGTGGTTCTCAAACACAGCACACTTGCAAACAAGTGTGCACAGACCACCCACCAGTTGAAAGCCCTGGGTATTCGAACAGGCATGCCTAGCTCCACCAAACAGTAGAGCTAAGAAATGTCAAGTGTGTGAATAGTTGAGTCCATGCTGCCATCTGGTGGTACTAGGATATGACAGGCATGCAAACAGGTGTGCCACTGCTGCTTCGTGGCACTGGGACACAGTAGGAGTACAAAGAGACATACTCTAGACTGATATGTGGCAGTATTTGGACATGGAAGAAACGAAATAGCCCTCCACAACCTTGTATATTTGAATGCATAGTAACTAAGGAGTAGAAGTGAGGATTAGAAGGATTAAGAGGTGTGGCCTCGTTAGAGTAGGTGTGGCCTTATTGGAGGAAGCGCATCAGAGGAGTTCACTTTGATGTTTCCACTGTCCATGCCAGGTCTAGTGTCTCTTTGCCTAAGGATCAGGATGTAGCTCTCACCTTCTTCTTCAGCACCATGCTGACCTATCTGCTACCACGCTTCCTGCCATGATGATCATGGACCAACCCTCTGAAATGTTAAGCAAGCCCCCAAATAAATGCTTTCTTTTGTAAGAGTTGCCTTGGTCATGATGTCTCTTTACAGCAATCCAACAATAGCTCAGACAGAAGTGCTGGTGCACATTAGATATGTGAACTGGCATGCTTGCAACTCCAAGTAACAGTGCTGGAACATGGCAGGGATGGGAAATGACATGCCAGGCAACCAGGTGGTCGCTTTCGAACACCATAGGAATGAAAGCAGATATATTTTGGTCACCATGTGTTTGTGCTGGGGCAGGGGAGGTATAGAAACAGGTATGCCTGAGCTGTCCTATGGCTATACTTAAAACAGCAAAGGTGCCGACATACCTGTGATGCCATATGGTGGCATTGGCACGTGGTTTACTTGAGAACAGGCCTGTGCCACCATGCTGTGGCTCTGAGACAGAGCATGTATGCAAACAGGTGTACCTAGCCCACCAAGTGGTGGACCTGAGACACAGCAGATGTTCAAATTTGTCATAATGATACGAGGACTTGGCAGTCATAAAAACAGGCCAGCCTGAGCCACCACTTGGAGACACTGGGACATGGCATGGTTGCAAAAGACTTCTCTGTGCTGCCGCATGGTAATGCTGGAATGTGGCTTGTATGAAACTAAGTGAACCCATGTCTTGTGATGGCACTGGGACGCTGTAGGTGTGCTGACAGTCATGCTCATGCCACCAAAGTCACAGCACTGAGACACCGACACTCCAGGTATGTTAACAGGCATTACTGCTCCTCCATGTGGCAGTGATAAGGCATGACTGGCATTTGAAAAGATCTGCCCACATCACCGTTTGACAGTCCTGGAATATGGCAGATGTATCAACAGTCGACCCTGTGCTACCAGTTGGTGACAGTTGGACATGACACAGTTGTAAAGCTCTTTCCTGAGCTGCCAAATGGTTGTACTGAGACACAGCACACATGCAAGCAGGTATGCCCATCCCATCCATGAGGTGGGTCTGGGACAAGACAAGTGTACTATTGGCATGCCCACTCCACCATGTGGCAGCACTGAGACAGGGCGAACATGCTAACAGGCAAGCTCGTGCTTCCACTTGGCTGTCTTGGGACACTGTACCATTGCAAGCAGGTGTTCAACAATGCCATGTGCTTGGCTGGGTTGTGACACAGCTGCCAAGCAATCAGATGAGCCTGTGCCACAACACAGGGGTTTGGGGACATACCTCACATGCAAACTGGTGTACAGGTGCCACAGCTGGGAAATGACAAGCTAGAGTCCTCAGAGAGGAATTGGGAAAATGCCTCCACAATATCTGGCTGGGCAAGCTATAAAAAAAAACAAGATAGTAAGCTGCACCTTTTTGTAGTCTCTGCACCAGCTCCTGCCTCCAGGTTCCAGCCCTGCCTGCGTTTCTGCCCTTACTTCTTTTGGTGATGAACGTTGATATGGAATTGTAAGCTCAATACACCCTTTCCTTCTCAACTTTCTTATGGGTCATGTTTTATTGCAGCAATAGAAACTACGAGACAGAACAATAGGACATGGTAGGCATGGGCACAGGCATCCCAAGGCTTTCACTTGGTGGCCTTGGGACATGATAGACATGTAAACAAACACGCTCAGGATGTCACATAGTGGCACTGAGACCCAGCATGTGTATGAACAGGTGTGCCCACGCTTCAGAGTGGTAGTGCTGGGACATGGCAGATGTATGAACATGTGTGTCCACGGCACCACAGGTGGTTGGTACTGGGACACAGAGGGCAGGCATAAAGGCAGGTATTCCCAGGTTCCTAGGTCATCATTTGGTGGCACTAGGGCATGGCGCACATGTGAACTAATGTGTTTAGGGTGCTAGTTGGATGTACTGAGATACAATGCATAAGCAGGCCACCACATGGTGATGCTGTGACGTGGAGGCATATGAACGGCTATGGTGGTCCTGGTACATGGCAAGCATGCATGTGAACACACATGCCCAGTATTCTATGTGGCATGCTAGGATAGGCAAGGGGACAGACATTCATAGCCCACCAAGTGGCAGGCTTTCAAACAGTCATGCCCATGCTGGTATATTGCATTGTATTGTAGCACTGTGACATGTGACATGGCTGATGTGAAAACAGGCATGTCAAGTCGCTGCATTACCGGTAACTCTGGGACATGAGAGGCACGCAAACAGGTAGCCATGTGGTGCTGGCATATGGCAGGTTTGCAAATTGACATGTTCAGGCTGTCATGTTTTGTGTATGGGACACTGGGAACATGTGAAAAGGCATGTCCGGGTCACCATTTGGAGAGTCTAAAAAACAGCAACTGTGCAAATAGGAATGCCCAGGCTACAAAGTGACAGTTTGGGGATGGAGCAGGTGTGCAAAGAGGCATACTCTTGCCTTCATATGTTGGCCCTTGGACAACTGTGTAAGCAAGTGTACCAGGCTGCCACATGGCAATGTTGGTAAATGGCATGCCTGCAAATAGGTGAGCACAAGCCGCCATATGATGGCCCAAGAACACTGCAAGCATTCAGATGGGCACGTCCAGACTGCCACGTGGCAGTGCTGGAACATAGCAAGGGTATGAAAAGGTGTCCTCAAGTTGCCACTTGGCGGCACTAGGACATGACATGATGTGAAAAGTGTACCCAGGCTGCCATTGGTCAGAGCTGGTGCAAGGTACGCAAAAAGTTATGGCACTAGGAGAAGGCAGACATACAAAATGGGCATTCCTGCGCCGCTTCATGTTGGTGCTAGAACATGGTAGGCTTTGAACAGGCATGCCCACCCAGGCTACCATATGGCAATGCTAGGACTAGGCAAACATATGAACAGATGCACACAGCCTACTGCATGGGGGTTCTGGGACCCATCAAGTGTACAAACATCTGTGCTCAGGCAGCTGTGTTGGCACTGGGACACAGCATTTTGATGAATAGGTATATTCAGATTGACACTTGGCATTGAGGGGACATGGTAGATGTGCACAAAAACCTGGACACGCTGTTTGTGACAGCCCTGGCATAAGATAGGTGTACATACAGGTATAACCAGGCCTCCACTTTGCAGCACTGAGCCACATCAGATGGATCAACAGGTGAGACCATGCCACCAGGTGTGGGTGCCGGGACATAGCTGGCATGTGAATAGGTCTACCTAGGCCTACTTGCCCTGGGTTACATAGACATAAAAAGGTTATACACAGCTCACTACATGGCAGCACGGGGACACACAGGCATGAAAATAAGTGTGACCAGGCTGCCACAAGGTAATCCTAGGAAACAACAGGAATGAGAACTGATATGCCCAAATTACAACACGATGCTGCTTGGACACTGCACAAGGCGTGTCTAGGCCACCACATAGAAGTTCTGGGATTTAGCAGGGTTGCAAATAGGCATGTCCAGGCCACCACTTTTGGTGACTCTAGGACAGAGCAGGCATGAGAACAGTCATCCCCAGTCAGCTGTGTGGAAGCACTGGGACATAGCAAGTTTCCACACAGGTATAACCAGGCTGCTGTTTCATGGTGTTGGTTCATGACATGAATGCATAGGTATTTCCAGCCTGTCATGTGGTGGGCTTGGGACAATGCAGTCTTACAAACAGACATGTCCAAGCAGCCACGTGGTTGGCACTGGGACACAGTAAGTGTTCAAAGAGATATTAGTTCAAGTCAGGCTGCTGTGTGATGGTATTAGTACATGGGATGTGAGCAAACAGGCATGCCCCAGGCCAGCCCATGGTGGCCCTATGACACTACAAGTGTGAGAACTGGTGTGCTTAGGCTGTCATTTGGTAGTGCTGGCACATTGCTGGCTTGCAAACAGGTATGCTTAAGCAACCATGTGGTAGTGCTGGGAAATACCAGGCATATGAACAGGGATGCCTATATCACCACATGACATTGCTGGCATGCAAAGTTACGCCCAGCCTTCCAATTATTGGCACTAGGACATGGCAGGTGCTTGAACACATGTGTTTATGCTTCAATATAGTAGCACTTGGACACAGAAGACATGCAAACAGTCACGTCTAGGCTTTCACAGGGCAACACTGGTGAACAGGAGGTATGCAAACAGATGTGCCTCACCAAGTGGTGGCCCTACCACACAGCAAGCATGCCCAACAGGCTGTGAGCCAACAGGCTTTCCCAAACTACCACATGGGTACAGGCGTGGAAACACTCATGGCAACTTGAGAACACATGTAAGACACTGTTGAGTGCCATTCTATGTTGGCTCAGGCATACATGTTCACATTTCATGATCATTCTGAGTGTTAGCACACATCATTGTGGGCATATATGTTCATACAAGTGACATTTATGTGTACTTTCACATGTAGGTCTGATGTTTATGAGCATGGTCACTTGTTGTACATGCATATGTTCATACTCAAGACATTTCTAGTGCTGTCATATGTCAGCATGGGAATATGTGTTCACATGTGAGACATTTTCAAATACAACTGCATGCCATCATGGACACCTATGTTCATATATTTGCCATTTCAGAGCAGAGTCACTTGTTAGCATAGGCACATTTGTTCATATGAGGGATGTTTATAATCTCTGTCATAGGTCGTGTGTGTTCACATCTGTTAAGTTATGGGGCATGTTTACATATTATTATGTGCACATGTGTTCACATACATAACATTTCTGAGCACAGTCATGTGTCAATCTGTACTTGTGTGTTTAAAAGTAGAACCTTTCTGAGCTCCATCATATGTAGGCATGGGCAGACATGTTTATATACAGTATGTTTGTGAACACTCCCATGTGTCAGCATGGGCATCTATGTTCACATGAGAGATTTTCTGAGTGCTATCACATGTTAGTGTGGTCATGAAAGTTCACACATGTGACATTTTGTGAAGCATCAAATGTCAGAATTAAGTTTCTGAATTCCAAATATGTGTGTGGACATGTGTGTTCATATGTGGGACATTCTAAGCACTGTTACATGTTAGCATGGGCATATATTCAAATCCATGACATTGGGGATCACTGATACATGTCTGTTTAAAAACAAGTGGTATGTCACTGGGGTTAGGCTTTGAGGTTTCGAAAGTCTATGCTAGGCCCAGTGGCCCATCCCCCCACCTACATATATATGTGTGTGTGTGTGTGTGTATATGTGTGTTTGTGTACATATATACACATATATATACACATACATATATATACACATATATTTATATGTGTATACATACATACACACACACATATGTATATATGCTTTCTTATAACTGAGCTAGGGAATATAGGTGTATGAACCTGTATCTCCCAGCCTACTATGTCAAAGCTCAAAGATACAGGTGTATGTACATGAATATATAACTTTTTTTTTTATTTTTCAAGTCAGGGTTTCTCTGTATAGCCCTGGCTGTCCTGGAGCTCACTCTGTAGACCAGGCTAGCCTCGAACTCAGAAATCTGCCTGTCTCTGCCTCCCAAGTGCTGGGATTAAAGGCATGTGCCACCACAGCCCAGCTATAACTGTAACTGTAATTGAGCAAAGAAATAGATGTGTGTGAACCTATGCATATATGCCTAAGCACAGAGCTAGGATATCTGTGATCTGCACATATGAAAGTATGTATGAGTGAGCTAGGATATATGTTTGTATGTGTATACTATATATGTAAATTGGCACATATAGGCTTATGAAATGTCTAGGAAGTAATGTGTGTGATTCTACATATATAGACTTATCTGTGATAGAGTTAGAAAATATATGTGTGAAGCTCTGTATATATGTATACATGTCAAAGAGCTAGGAACTATATAGGTAGTTTCATTTGCACATAGAAGTCTACTATTTGTGACAGAGTCAGCTAAGACATTTCTATGAATGTGTATTTGTAGGCCTACCTATGAAAGAGCTACCTATGAAAGAGCTAGGAAATACATGTGTGTGAAGCTGCAGATATCGCTCTACTTATGAAAGAACGTGGAATTGTGTGTGTGTGTGTGTGTGTGTGTGTGTGTGTGAAGATGAATGTGTATGTGTATGTCTTAGATAGGGCTTCCATTGCTGTGAAGAAACACCATGACCGAGGCAACTCTTATAAAGGACATTTAATAGTTCAGAAGTTAATTCCATTATTATCAAGGCAGAAAGCATGGCAGAATCCAAGCAGGCAAGTTATAGTGATTTGAACATGTTTGACCCAGGGAGTAGTCCTATTTGGAAATGTCAACTTGTTGGAGTAGATATAGTCTTGTTGGAAGAAGTGTGTCACTGTGGGGATGAGGATGGGCTTTAAGACCTTCGTCCTAGCTCCCTGGAAGTCAGCCTTCTCCTAGCAACCTTCAGATAAAGATGTAGAACTCTTGGCTCCTCACATACCATGCCTGCCTGAGTGCTGCCATGTTTCTGCCTTGATGATAATGGATTCAACCTGTAAGCCAGCTCCAACTAAATGTTGTTCTTATAAGAGTTGTCTTGGCTTGTTGGACATCAATGGGAGGAGAGGCGCTTGTTCCTGAAAGGCTTGATGCTCCAGTGTAGGGGAATGCCAGGACAGGGAAGTGGGAGTGGTTGGGTTGGTGAGTAGGGCAAGGGGAGATGGGTTGGGGGGTTTCGGAGGGGGAAATCAGGAAAGGAGAGAACATTTGAAATGTAAGTAAAGTATCTAAAAAAATAGAGTTGCCTTGGTTATGGTGTCTGTCTATAGCAGTAAAACCCTAACTAAGACACATGATGCTAGAGGAGCTGAGAATTTTACATCCTGTTCTGAAGGCAAACAGAAGACTACTGTCTTCCAGGCAGCTAGAAAGAGGATCTCAAGCCAAATTGACTCACTTCCACTGACAAGGCCATACCTTCTACAACAAGGCCACCCCTCCCAAAATTGCCGCTCCTTGGATCAAGTATATTCAAACCACCACCATGTCCATATGACAGAGCTAGAAATCTATTTGTGTGTAGTCACACTTATAGTGTGCCTATAGTAGCTAGGAAATTCATATGTCAACCTGCACATATAGGCATTCCTTTCATAGAGTTATGAAATAATTACATGTGAACCTGTGTATATTTGCCTACTTAGTACATACCTAAAAATTTTATGTGTGTGAACATGAAACACATACCTACCTCTGATCGTGATAAGAAATGCATACCTGCCTGTGTGTCTACCTGTACAGATACACCTACTTATGAGGACGCTAGGAAATTTATGTATGTGGACAGTCACATAAAGGACTATCTGTTATCGAATAACAAAATAGATGTTTATAGACCTGAGCCTATCCACCTGTGTATGACAGAGCTGGAGAGTACATGTGTGAAAATGTATGTACACATATAGGCCTACTTCTTAAGGAGATAGGAAGTACATGTCCATGAGTATATACATATAAACCTACCTATGAGATAGCTAGAAAATGTGTGTGTGTGTGTGTGTGTGTGTGTGTGTGTGTGTGTGTGTACCTACCTGGGAAAGACCTAGGAAATACGTGTGTCTGAAGGTGAATATAAGGTCTACCTCTTAAGGGGTTAGGGACTACTTTTGCATAAAATTTCAAATATATGTCCATCTGTTCCAGAACTAGAGAATTAATATGTGTAACCTTCACATATAAGCCTACCTGAGTTAGGAAATGCATGTGTATAACCTGAACAGTTAGGACGACCTATTAAATAACTAAGAAATAAATGTATCGATCTGTACATACAGTTCCCTCTATGACAGAGCTAGGTAATGTATGTGTGTGTGTACCTACATATGTACAGACCTGCCGGTGAGATAGGCATGAAGAACATGTATATGTAAACATGTGCCTATGGCAGAACTAGGAAACATGTATGTTGACCTGCACATATATACCTGCCAATGTCACATTTAGGAAGTGTATGTCTATGAACAGGCACATATGGACCTATGACAGAGCTATGCCATACATGTGTGTGAACCTGCATTTATAGGCCTATCCACGACAGAGCTAGCAAATATATGACTGTGATCTTGTACATTTAGGCCTGTCTATAACAGACATAAGAAATACATATACCAAGAAATACATGTTACCTTCCTGCACATAAAGGCCTATCAATGACAGAGGCAGGAAATACATGTACATAAACTTGAACATATACCTACCCATGACGAGCTAAGAAAAAGATGTATTCGGAGCTGGAGAGATGGCTCAGTGGTTAAGAGCACCAACTGCTCTTCCGAAGGTCCTGAGTTCAAATCCCAGGAACCACATGGTGGCTCACAACCATCCATAACGAGATCTGATGCCCTCCTCTGAAGTGTTTGAAGACAGCTACAGTGGACTTACATATAATAAATAAATCTTTAAAAAAATGAATCTAAAAAAGAGATTTATTTAAAAAAAAAAAAGATGTATTTGTAAACCTGTACATATAGGCCTCCCTGGAACGGAGCTGAAAAATATATCTGCGTGTATACACATAAAAGCCTATCTATCTATGACAGAGCCTGGGAATACATATGTACGTGAACTTAGAACAAAAAATTCTACCAACGATAGAGCTAGGAAGTACATGTTTGTATGAACCTATACATATATATCTGCCTAGTATGGAGCTAAGAACTACATATTCATGTTTCTGTATATATTGGCCTACCTGTGATAGAAGTAGGAAATATAGGTGTGTGAACCTATAAATAAAGGAAAAAATATGTGTGTGTGTGTGTGTATATATATATATATATATATATATATATATTCCACTGAAAAAGTTAAAAAGTTGGGGAAAATATATAATATATTTATAAACCTTCATCTACAGGCATCCCTATGACAGAACTATGAAAACCATGTTTGTGGACCTGTGCCTATATACCTGCCTATGACACAGCTAGGAATACATAGGTGTATGAACCTGCACGTGTATACCTTCCCAAGGCAGAGCTAAGAAATCTATTTCTGTGAATATTTACATATAGGTCTACCTACTACAGAGTTAAGAAATGTATATGTGTGTAAATGCAACTTTTATTTCCTGCTGCAATTGTCTGTGAGGCTTACTGCCTCAGACTGCTAACCTCGGCCTGGTCCTGGAAGCTTCTAGACTCTGTACAATCTAATCCAGACCTAGAATGTTTTCAGCCTCTGAGACTTTCTGCTTGTTCACACTTGCTTGTTCTTCTGAACTCTAACTGACTGGTTCAACTCAGCTGTTCTGGCTCAAACTTCTCTCCCATCTGACTTATTCAATCTGTCTTTTCTCTCAGCCTCTGAATTGCTCTATTTGGACTCTAATTCTAGCAATCTTTTCTAATTTTCGGGCTCCTCTTTCTCTTGCTCATTCTGTCTTGACCTGTGTCTAGTTTGTGCTCTCTTCAACCCGTCTCTGTAAAGCCCTCCTGGTAAAACTGCCTCCTTCTCCTCTGTGCTGCTCTAGTCCCCTTCTCAACTCTCCTGCACTGCTCTCCACGAACTCTCCTGCATTCCTTCCTATTCTGTACCCTTTTCCTCCAGTACTGTCTTTCTCTTCTTAAGTAGCTTTCCTTTCCTCTCTCTTCTCATGAAAGTTGGGCGTATTCTACTCTGTCAAATCTCTCTGTGATTCATCATAGTTTCTGCCTCTTAATTAGACATCATTTTGAAATTCAGGTGCTTCCATCTACAAACTAACTTTACCTTCATTGTTTGGGATTAAGAGTGAGTACTAGCCAGGCGGTGGTGGTGCACACCTTTAATCTCAGCACTTGGGAGGCAGAGACAGGCAGATTTCTGAGTTCAGGGCTAGCCTGGTCTGTAGAGTGAGTTCCAGGACAGCCAGGGCTATACAGAGAAACACTGTCTTGAAAAAAACAAAAAAAAGAAGAAAAAAAAAAAGAGTGAGTACTAAGGGTGTATCTGTATCCCAGCCAGAGGGAATAAAAGTGTGTGCTAAGGGCTGAGCCACGCTCTAACTAGAAACAGGTTCAAATATCCTGTAACACATGTACGTGTACCTGAGCAACGCTACTTTGTTTTCAGAATAAAAGCCATCAGGTTTCATCATATAGCTTTCCTTATCATTTTAGTTTTTTAAGTGAAGAGTCGGGTTCCTCAGGTACCTTTCAAGAAAGAAGTTGCTTGGCCAAGGGATGAATTACAATGCAAAAAGGGCATGTAGTTGGTAGTCTCTACATTAGCTTCTGATTGGGAAGCGTAAAAAAGGGAGAATGCTAAAGGTATTGGCTGGCTTCTCCTTACAGTTGCAAAGCCTAATGGTAAAGAGAACACAAGTCACTGGGACTAGAGAGATGACTTAGCGCTTAAAAGCACTTGCTGCCCTTACAGAAGGTTCTGTTCCTAACACTCACATGGTCTGGCCTCCAAGGTCAGCACACACACACATAAGATGTACATGGATACATTCAGGCAAAACACTAATACATATAAAATTAATTGCTTTTTTAAAAAAGAGAACACAGCCAGGCAGTGGTGGTGCACACCTTTAATCCCAGCACTTGGGAGGCAGAGGCAGGTGGATTTCTGAGTTCAAGGCCAGCCTGGTCTACAGAGTGAGTTCCAGGACAGCCAGGGTTACACAGAGAAACCCTGTCTCAAAAAACCGAGAGAGAGAGAGAGAGAGAGAGAGAGAGAGAGAGAGAGAGAGAGAGAGAGGGAGTGCAACTCAGATATTTGTCAAAAAAGTCTTCCTGGGATCAGAACACTTGGATTCATTAGAAGAATGAGAATGAGGGTGAAGAGATGAAGATAACTTGATATAGAGGATACCCATAAGGTCCAACTTGTAACACTGAGAAAGAAAAACATATGCTATCCAGCAATAAGGGGGGAATCTTTAAAATGTTACAATGTAAGAGGCTCTGATAGTGTGTGTTTTATTTCTCAACTGCTTGAATTTGGGAAACATTTTAAACAACAATGAAAGAATCTGTCACAGCCTGGTTCATAAGGTTTTGGGATATGGAGCTAAAAGGGATCAATCTCAACTATGAAAGTACAGAAACTGCACAATAAAACTCTTTATCCATTCTTGAGATGGCTACATAACGCAGAGAAATGTGAGCAAAATCAGATCCCTGATGAACCTGGCTATAGGATCCATTAGAGGCACTGGTTACTAACAGTTGAAGTCTGCATGAGTATCACAGAATAGAAGACCATAAAGGAAGGAGAGAATTAGGCAGTGTTGATGACAAGTTTACTGGATGTGATGGAGCTATGTTTATAGGAGAGTTTTACAAAGGGGGTAGGGGTTGATTCAACAGGGTCCTCACTAATGATATGGGGTTTTAGTAGTGTTCCATGGTGGGTCATAATCATTACTTTAGAAGAAGCTCTGACAAATCTAAATGATGCAGGCCAACAAATAAATTTGGTTTATAAAATGCAAAATCTATCAAGATGGGATGAAAGGCTGGAAAAACTAAGAAGTTTGTAAGATTTGAGTCAACCTGGAGTTCCTAGACAAGAAAATCAATAGAAAGCAAAATAGTGGGCTAGTAAACTCCAAGAAGGCTTTAAAAAGCCTATGCTAACAGTTGATAGGATGGGCAATTATCTTCCAAGAGTATGTAGTATGAAGTAAACGGAGGATAGAGACTGTTCACCCAAACTGGAGTCCTTTCAAGGCAAGGTGTGGCCGAAATGAAAGAGTGACAAAGTTGTCCTGCAGCTCTCAGAAACAAGGGCTGGCCTGGAAGTCTAGAGAAAAGCCCTTGTGCCAAAGAACACAAGCAAAATCCACTGAGAACATCAGGGGTTAAAAAGGAATAATTACCTCAAGGTAAATGTCTATAGGTTCTAGAAAGTTAAATGGAATACTGCACTACCCATACCCCTTGTACCCAATACTGCTTTTAGCAATGCTGCTCTTAGCTCTTAGTGAATTCTAGGCCAGTCTGGCATACATGAAACCTACATTCCAGACCCTGTCTGGAAGACAAAGAAACAAAAATAAAACTGCATCATCCTAAGTGAAAAGGGCTCAAGCAGATTAAAACAGTACAGCTGCTAGGCAGATAATCCTCTTATGTTAAATATAGCTAATGAAACTAGGTCAATAGAAATAGTTTATCAGTGGTGGGGGAACCCAGTGGCATCATTGAGGCAATTTATCATCAGGTCTACCTTGTTTAAAGCTCTCTCTATCAGTACCAGGCTGCATAATTAAGTGCATGAGGCAGACGATGAATGGATGTTCATTTACTGAGTTAATGAACAAGAAGGATTATCAAGCATGTGTATCATCAATCCTTAAGTACTGTTTTGTTGTTGTTGTTGTTGTTTTTTGGTTATTCAAGACAGGGTTTCTCTGTATAGCTCTGGGTGTCCTGGAACTTACTCTGTAGACTAGGCTAGCCTCGAACTCAGAAATCCACCTGCCTCTGCCTCCCAAGTGCTGGGATTGAAGGCGTGTGCCACCACTGCCCGGCAGTACTGTCTTATTTTATTAATTTATTTACTTGAAATCCAGTCTCATGGAACCCAGGGTGTGAACTCAGACTCACTCATTATTTAGCCAAAGATGCCTCTACTTCCCCAATGGTAAGAGTATAAGCATATACTATGATCAACTGATGCAGGCACACATCCGCATGGTTGGAGATTGTATGCACAAACCCCTCTTCAGTAGTGTACTCATCAGCCTAAGAAGCTCACCTGCATGCACTATGTGTTCACACTCCTCTCCTAAAAGCGTACGCTGTAACCTAAACCCCTCACTTGCAAGCTAGCCACATACGTACACATACTACTCCCAAAGACAGAATAAGTTTCTCCTCCCCTTACACCCACAAAACTAGGAAAGGTTCTATTTAAAATTATTCTTAGTTTCATCTGGGTAGGGCATGATGGTAGAGGCTGATATGACATGAGCTAATTTTAGATGAGTATGTAATAAGGCAAATTGCTCTCTGAGTGAATTTTTATCATCATATACCTATGCATAATTGGGGATGAATGATCACAATTAGATGCTTGATAGCAAGGGACATTCACAGTAGAGAAAAGGGTCATGTAATTTAAGCATGTCAGTCAAAAATAGATACCTGCCTATGTTACACCTCTTAGTAACCAGCCCCTCCTTCTTTAGATCCCATAAAAGAAACCCCAAGTGATAACTGGGGACCCTTGAATATTCTCTCACTCATGGGGCCTCCTGTTATTCTTGACAACTATTCTCATCTATTCTATCACTTTACTTTTGAATAAAGTTTCTTTGCTACTTTGAAATTTCAGTTCTTTGTAACAAGAAACTGAAAACTTCCAGTCCAGACAATGACTATCCCAGCAAAACAATTATTTACAGTTATAAAATAACAAGAACCTGAAGCAAAGTATAGTAGAAAATACTTCTATCACACAAAAATTCTCCAGAGTCAAGTTCACTTGTCTCGTGGGTACCTAAGTTACTCACGACGGTGAACTCCAAGTTTGACTACATGTTGTTTGTAATAAAGTCTTAAAGGTTCAATTTTACCAATAGACTTAGGTGCCACCAGGCGGTGGTGGCGCACACCTTTAATCCCAGCACTTGGGAGACAGAGGCAGGCAGATTTTTGCGTTCGAGACCAGCCTGGTCTACAGAGTGAGTACCAGGACAGCCAGGGTTACACAGAGAAACCTTGTCTCGAAAAACCTAAAAAAAAAAAAAAAAAAAAAAAAAAGACTCAGGTGCCAGATGCTGAAGCCTGCTAGCTCAGAGAGGCAGAGAAAGCACCCAGCTGAGCTTCCTCCTCAGCTGACATCCCCAAATCAAGCTCTCCTCTCTCACACAGTCTCCAAAAACCTCCTTCAAACTGAATCTTCCCACTTTTACGTCCTATGCATCTCTCTTTCCATCCTCCCAACTCCCTCTTACGCTCTGTTTTTTCTTAATAGTCCTATGACTACTTCCTGTCAGCTGGTTGCTTTCTGTGACTTTTGACCTATGGTTGGCTTCATTTAACCCTATTTACAGTGCTCAAGCAGAAAGCTCTTTGATTAAAGGTGTGACCTGAGGCTGAGTCACACTATAGCTAAAAGCAGGTTTTGTTCCCACCACC
>JADRCD010229995.1:2994-30687 GCA_019843815.1 Montemys delectorum | reverse complement strand
TGGAGGCTTGATGCCCAACAATGCCGCAGTGCAGGGGAATTTGAGGGCAGGGAGTCAGGAGTGGGTGTGTGGGTGGGTGGGTGAGCACCCTCATAGAAACAAGGGGAGGGAGATTGGGATAGGGGGGCTGCAGAGAGGAAACCAGGAAGTAGGGTGACATTTGAAATGTAAATAAATAAAATATGTAATAAAAAAAAAGAGTGTAGTCTTTTTTGAGGGATGGGGGGTGGTTTCGAGATAGGGTTTCTCTGTATAGCCCTGGCTGTTTTGGAACTTACTCTGTAGATGAGGCTGGCCTCAAACTCAGAAATCCACCTGCCTCTGCCTCCCAAGTGCTGAGATTAAAGGCATGCCCAGCGAGTATAGTCTTTTATAGAGTTCATTTTAAGATCGTGTCAAGTACCCCAGGTGGGTCTCAAACTCACTGTGTAACCAGGAACTGTCTTGAACTCCTGATCCTCCGGGGTTTTCAGGCATGTGCCTCCATGCTTGACAAAAGCTTAGGTACCCTCTAGTGTAGCATGGAAGGCAGGTTCCTCTGAGGGCCCTAAATAGTTCTCGAAAGACCAGTGGGTGTGACTACATCTCTCTCGAGTGCATTGTCCAGGTTAAATTCTTCCTCCTGAAAGATGAGCTCTGTTGTAATGACTTAAGGAAAAGCCAAAAGGCTCATTTTTTTTCTAATTGGCAGGAGGGAATTTTAGAGAGGTCTTATATTTGACAATCTACCTCATCCAGAATTTGATGGAAGTTATTCCATTTTTTTTTTTTTTTTTTTTTGCTTTTGTTGGCATTTAGTCATTATACATAACAGGTTTCGTTATGACCTTTTATACATGTATAAAAATGTATTTTGAGTGAATTGAGCCTCCAAAATATACTTTCTTGTTTGCTCAACTTCCATTAACCCTTTCCCAAGCTCAACCAGGCTCCCCTTCCACTGCTGCCTGTGTATCTTACCAAGCCTGACCAAAGCTGCCTATAGGAAGGAGTGTGAACACCTGACCAGCACCTATATCACTGAAGAAAACGTTTCTTCCTCCCCTAGCACCAACTAATTGTATTTATACCTTCAGGAGGGGAATGTGGCCCTGCAATCTCCTTCTGCCAGGACAGACTGTTGAGTGCCCAGTCTTGTACAGATCTTATGCTGATATTCACAGTAACTAAGAATGTGCCATCACGGCTCCCATGCTGTGCTGGAAGATGGCTCTCTCTCCTCCACTCCACTCTCTCTTACATCCCCTGAGGCAAGGGTGGGGGATACAGGGCTTCTATTTATAGTTCAGTTTTAATAGTCAGTTACTCATTTTTAATAAAAAAAAAAACATATAATAAGATAAAAACAAAAACTAACACATCAGAATGGACAAAGCAAACGAAGATAAGAAAACGAGCCCAAGAGAAGACACACAAGAGAATTCCACTCATTCCCACGCTTAGGAATCCCATAAAAACACAAAACTGGAAGGCATAGTATGAAGGACAGTGCAGACCCATGCAGACCCTGTGCATGCTACCACAGTCTCTGTGAGTTCATATGCGCCCTGATCCTGTAGATTTAAAGGACCTTATTTTCTTTGGGTTTCACCCCCTTTGGCTCTCAAAACTCATTCTGCCTCCTCTTCTGCAAGGTTCCCTGAGCCCTGAGGGGAAGGATTTGACGGAGACATCAAGTTTAGGGTTGAGTGTCCCAAGGTCTCGCTCTCTCTGCATAATGTCTGGCTGTAGGTCTCTGTATTTGTTCTCATCCACTGTAGCAGGAAGCATCTCTGGTGGTTAAGGCACTGTTCTACGAAAATAATAGCATGCCATTAGGAGTCACTTATTTGCTACTTTTTATTTTTAGAATAGCATTTTTTGGTTTTCCTCTAGGTTTCATGGCTGTCTAGCTTCAGGTTCTTGGTCACTCAAGTAGTGTCCAGCATGGTTTCCATCTCACACAGCGGGCCTTAAATCAAATCAGATACTGGTCGGTTACTCCTACAAGCTTTGAGCCGCCATTGCCCTAGCACATCTTCTAGGCAGGACACCATGGTGGAGCAAAGTTCTCGTGGCTAGAGTATGCAGAGTAGCTTTCTGTACCAAAGACACTAACTAGAACATGAGGTAAAGACGTGGGAATCTGCCAGCCGTTTGTAGAGAACAACCTGCAGTTTTGCCAACAGCTTGAGTTGTTCAGGGAAACTCCTGAGCCAACAATGTAATTAGATGTGACCCAAACCTGGTACAGAAAGCTTTGGTGACAAGGGATGCCCTGTTGGATGCCTGTTTCCCCTGTTATTTAGCAATTTCGTTTAGATCACCTTCATATATATGTATATTTTAGGAAGCTTCTACTGTATTGTTTCTATATGACCCCCTTAAATGGCCATTAATTTGACTGTTTCTTCCTGTATTCAACATCCTTGTCCCCCTCTGGGCTCTACTTCCTTTTGATCCCCCTGTTCCGGCACCCCTATCCATCCATAACTATCTATCCTATTTCGCTTTCCTGGGGATATCTATCTGTTACCCCTAGTCCCTTATTCTATTCCTAAGCTCTGTGGTTCTGCAGATTGCAGCTTTATTATCATTGACTTAACAGCTAATATTCATACAAAAAAAAAGCAAATAGACATTTGTCTTTCTGGGTCTGGGATACTTCACACAGAATAATATTGGCTAGTTCCATCCATTTAACTCCAAATTTCCTTATTTCATTTTTTTTTTCAAACAGCTCCATTGTGTAAATGTACCACATTTTCTTTATCCATTCTGTTGAGGGGCATCTGGGTTGTTGCCAGTTTCTGGCTATTATGAATAGAGCGGTGATGGACATTACTGAGCAAGTGTCCCTACGATAGAATGACGAATCCTTAAGGCTATATGCCAAAGAGAAGTAGGCCTGAATCTTGAGGTAGGTTTACCCTCATTTTTCTGAAAAACTGACACATTGATTTTTCATAGTGGCTGTACAAGTGTGTACTCCCACAGCAATGGACAAATGTTCCCCCTGTTCCACATCCTCACCAGCATGAGCTGTCACTTGTGTTATTGACCTTAGCTATTCTTAGAGGTGTAAGGTGAGATATCAAAGTATTTTTTATCTTAAATTTTATGATGACTTAAGGATGCCGAACATTTCTTTAAGTCAATGGCTCTCAACCTGTGGGTCACAAACCCTTTAAAGGTGAAGTGACCCTTTCACAAGGGTCACCTAAGATTATTTGCATATTAAATTTATATAATTCATAACAGTAGAAACTTACAGTTATGAAATAATAACAACAATAACTTTATGGTTGGGTTTCTCCACATGAGGAACTGTTTCAAGGAGTTGTGGCATTAGGAAGGTTGAGAACCACTGCTTTAAGTGTTTTTTCAGCCATTTGAGTTTCCTCTTTTGAGAATTCTTTATTTAGATCTGTATCCCATTTTAAATTGAGTTGTTTTATTATCTACTTTTTTTAGTTCTTTATATGTTTTGGATACTTGCCCCTTCTTTAAATGTGTGGATGTTAAGAAATCATTTCACATTCTGTAGGCTGCCACTTTGTCTGAATGCTAGTGACCTTTGCATGCAGAAGCTTTTCGGTTTCATGGGGTCACTTTTATTAATTGTTACCTCAGTGCCTGTAATAATGATATCCTACTCAGGAAAGTCTTTTCCTGTGCAACCATGTTCAAAGGTATTTACCCACATTCTCTTTTACCAGATTCGGTGTATCTGGTTTTATGTTGAGGCTGTTGATCCACTTGGACTTGGGTTTTGTGAACAGTGATAAACCTGGATCGACTTGGGTTTTTCTATATTCAGCCATCCAGTTTGTCCAGCACCATTTATTAAGGATGCTGCCTTTTCTTCCCACTGTGTTTCTGGCTTCTCTATCAAAAATCAGGTGTCCATAAGTGTGTGGGTTTACATCTGAGTCTTCAATTTGATTTTATTAATCAACATGTGTCCTTTTATGGCAATATCATGGAGGTCACTATATGTAGGGACGATAGGTCTGCAGAACAACTGGAAGTCAGGTGATAGCTCCAGAAGTTCTTTTATCATTCAGTATTGTCTTAGCTATCCTATGTTGTTGTGTGTATATATCTCAAGGTGAAACTGCAAATTGTCCCCAACTGACCATCTCTTGTAGCCAGGCAAGGCTTCAAGTGGAGCTGTAGTCAATTGAGTTGTTAGTCAAGGGGATATCATGGGGGAAAGGGGCATGCTAAGATAGAGAGTTACTCTGAAAAAACTGAAAGTGGAGCACCACTGCTGAGAACAACATCCATACAACTTATTGAACATAGAGAAGTAGACCTGGTGTCTACATGGAGCCTTTACCGTTAGGTTCTACTCTTTCTGCTTTTTAGTGTGATACAAAAAGAGAAATATGGACACCAACCCAGCCACAAAACTTTTGAGCTACAATCCTTATCGCCTTCAAAATATGCTAGCACAATGGTATCACAAAGGTCATGGGGTAGCCGAACAATGTCTAGTTTGGCTTGAGACCCCCACTCTGTGAGATGGAAGCCATACAAGACACTGCCTAGGTAGCTAAGAATTGAAGACATGAGATAAAACCAAACACAACTGGGATAAAATAGATTTAAAAAATAAAACCCCTAATGATATTCTACTAGACTCATAGATCTCCATCAGAGAGGCTTCTTCCAGCAGCAGATGGAAAAAAGGTGTAGAGACCTACAGCCAGACATGTGAACAAAGAGTTTAATTTGGAGGTCTCTATCAAATCCCTCTGCTCAGAGCTCAGGGAGTCCTGAACAAGAGGAGGCAGAAAGATTGATAAGAGTCAGAGGGGATGGAGAACACCAGGAGAACAAGGGCCTCCTGATCAACTCAGCAAGGCACATATGAGCTCATAGAAATTGAAGCGGCAAGCTCAGGGCCTACATGGATCTATATGCCACGCACACTTGTCTATGCCAGTCATGTCTGCAGTATCAGGTGTAAAAACCTGATCAAGGGCAAGAGGCGATAAGGACCCAAAAGAGTATCTGTGCCTCCTGGGTATTCAAGATAGTCGCTGGTATCTCCTAACATAGACATGTTCCAGATCAGTCTTTCCAATCGTCAATACACCCTCATATTTAGGTATAAAGGTACCCCAAGAAATGATTTGTTAATGGCTAAGATTGGGCATTGTTTCCTGGCCAGCATGATGTTTCCAATATATCCTTATTTAATTCCAAGATGCCCTTAGCTTGGAACTTCTCTCAAGGAATCTGCCTTACCAGACAGGTTTCCCTTAGAGTTAGCAACAAAGGTCAAGCATATACCTTAGGGCAGCCCCACAATAGTCAGAACTGTTTTACATACTAGAGAGTAATCCAAGGGCTTCCCTCCAGTGAGACCCAGAGAATTAACAGGATATGCCAGATAGGACTATCCTAGTCTTGCCTCCAGCAGAATCAGGGAATTAGCATAGGAATACCAAATTAGCCCCAGCGGGGAGGGCACCATTGCTCTCTTCTGCCTGCTTCACACCTGGCTACCTGATCCTACCTACCGACTTTGTGTGGTGGTCACCTGCCTAAGTGACCTCAGTCTTGCGCCCCTTGCTGTAACCCCTTTCCATCTATGTGACTCTTGTCATTCGTCCTATTTCCTGTATACCATATAAGCCTGGTTTTCACTTTGTGCTCTCTCTTGGACTTCTTGGATTTGGAACCTCTCTCTTGGACAGAGAGTAGAACTCAGTCCACAGTCCCCCGGGCCCAGAGTGCTTGGGCCCGGGGGATGCAGCGCCTATCCAGAGGAGATGGCTGCTGCTTTAGATTCAGTGTGTTTCAGGTGGCCTTAAATGTACCTTAATTACTAAGCCGCCAGATTTATCATTTCTCTTTTCCAATGACTGTAAAAGTCTGATGCCATTTCTAAGAAATACATTCAGATTCACACACCCTTGTGTTGTCTCTGCCATCATTTCTTCGCCTACTCCTCGTTGACCTGACTAGGACCCCGTTTCTCCCGCAGGTTGAGGGAAGCCCAGATCGGTCGGCCTTCGGCATCTATATCAAGTCCTATGCATATATATAATAGGTATTAGCTTAGTATAAGAATTAGTGGGTCGCTGATTCTTGTGTCTGTTCTTGAGCCCCTTTTCCTCCTGTTGGGTTACTGTGTCAAACTTCAATATGAAATTTTCTGCTTGATCTTATATTCTATTTTGTCAAGTTTAGTTTTTATCTCTTAGAAACCAGTTCTTTTTTAATGAAAGGCAGAAGAGGAGACATGAGCAAAAAAGATGTTCAACGAAAAAAAGTAGAATTGTGATCCACTTACAACTTTACCCTCAGGGATACTTCCTTTTTATTTTAACTATCATGATTTGGCATGTTATTTGCTTCCATTGGGATAAACTGTTTATCGATTTGGGTAATAATTAGCATAAATGATAATGATTTGCACAAGTATATGGAAAAAATTTGGGAAACAGTTTGTTATTATCGGAAATATTCTATGAAATACTATTTTGAAAACAAAAAAGTATATATTTGTTGAGGGAAATATTAAAAAAAGAACCCACCAACTCTGTAGTGGGGCTGGACTGGCAGGCTTCCTCTGCTCCTGCCACCAACAACTCTCTCCAGCTAGCCTCCACAGTGTCCAATCACTGTGCTCCCAGATTTGACTCACTTGTCCCTGGAGCCACAAGTTCCCTCTCCGCCATAACCCCTTTAATCGGAGGTCCCACATTCCAGTAACCAAGTAAATCAAAACTCTTGAAGCTTATAATTAACCAATCAGATTCATGTATCAATAAATTCTCAATTTACAAGATGCCAATACAATAATTTCAGAACCAATTAATAATGATAAAAGCTTTATCCCAATTATTCTAACTTTATGATATCATAACTACCTGTTGCTGGTTAAAGCCACACTGGTTCACATCCACCTCCATCTTGGCCTTCTTTCTTCTCCCTTAGATGCTCTCTCTCCCTGTAACTCTTAGCTCCACCTCCCTTTTCCCTGTTCAATCACAGGCCTCCTGATGCCCTAAATTTTTTAGTGTGATTGGACAGGGAAAATCCTGTCACATGTATTAGTGAAACTACCACCTAACTCAATACTAGGAAAGAAATTTCCCCATTTAAATGGTATTCCAGGAGCTGAAGAGAAACTCAGACATTAAAAGCACCTACTAATCTTCCAGAGGACCTGAGTTCAGCTCCCAGCACCAACTGTGAGCAGTTTACAGCTGCCACCTGTCACTCTAGCACTAAGGAATTTGATGCCCTCTTCTGGCCTTTGCAGGTACTTGCACATACTGTGTAGTCATTCACACACACACACACACACACACACACACACACACACACACACACACCTTTTGCTTTTAAAGTATTCTGACTGGGCCTGGCAATATACATATAGTCCCAGTCACTCAAGAGGCTGAAGGAGAAAGATCACTTAATCCTAAGAGAATGAGACCAGCTTGGACAACATATAAAAACATCATCTAAAACAAACAAAGAGCCAAGAGCAAAGCAACTATCAACAAGGGATACCAGATAATAAAGTTTAAAATGATAGAATTAGGTCTGGCTCAAGAAGAAAAGCAGTGCTAGGCAGTGGTGGAACATGCCTTTAATCCCAGCAGTTGGAAGGCAGAGGCAGGCGGATTTCTGAGTTAAAGGCCAACCTGGTCTACATAGTGAAGTCTGGGATAGCCAGGGCTATAAAGAGAAACCCTGTCTCAAAAAAAAAAAACCAAAAAACAAAAACAAAACAAAAAACAAAAACAAAAAGAAGGAGAAGAAGGAGAAGAAGAAGGAGAAGGAGAAGGAGAGGAAAAGCAGCTTATTGCCAAGTCTGATGAGCTAAATTCAATCCTCAGAGCCAACATGATAGAAGGAGAAAACCCAACTCCCACAATTTGCCCTCTGCTATCCACATGGGTGTTTGGGCAAGTATACATGCATGCATGTGTACACACATACACATATACATAAACAATCTAACAAATACATATATACATTAATTAATGTAATGAAAATTAATGTTTTAATTAGATGGATTAGGCCACCACCAATTTTCAAAATCTGTTGATAAGCATTAACCAACTCCCTAAAGTTGTCCCATACCTTTTAAACACTGTGGCTTTTGCACCCATAGAAAGCACACAGATATACGTCCAAATGACTAAGACTAAGAGAAGTGACAATGAGGGATGAGAATAAGGACCATAGAAACAGTGTACTGCTGGCAGTGTGACTATGGGTGGCCACGAATGACTACCACTTCAAATACCACTGTTTCCACCATTAGTTGGCATACTCTCTGGTCCAGTATTTTTACATCTAGGTTTGTATTCCACGGAATTGTGTGCAGAAACCCCAAGAGAAAGGCACTGGAATATTATAACAATATTTGTTAAATATAAAATTTGCTTATAATATAAAATAAAATTATATTATCTGTATAATATAAAATAATTTGTACAATGCATTTCTTAAATATAAATACATATAAAATAAAATTTGTTTATAATATAAAATAAAATCAAGACTGACAATGTTGACAGCCCTAGGACAGATAAACTTAGCATAGTCACACAATGAGATGCCACCCAGCAGCAACAACGGACGGCAGTTATACAGAACAATGTGAAATCAACACAAACGTGTCAGGCAAACCCAGAAATGGTTCCATTTCTGTAACATTCGAAAACAGACAAAAGTATACCATAGTGTCGAAGGTGCACACTTAGGTAGTAAAAATATAGTTGAAAAAATAAGAAGGAAAGTAAGGAGTGATTACTATAAAATCCAGAATGTTTGATGTGGGAGCAGGGAGTTCGAAATAAGTCCAGGCTGGGTGCTGATAGCTCTGTTTCATGACCTGGACAGTCGTCACAGATGGATTTGCTCTGTGGCAAGTGTTTAACTGTGTACTTTGGTTTTGTTCATTTTCCCATGTGCATGTCATTTTTCATAGTAAGAAAAATAAAAACTCTCAGATGATGTTCCCCAGTGGACATACTGTAAAAGCCCTGGGTTTCTTAGAAAAAATGTTTCATTATAGCAACAGGAAAACTCTAGAGCTCAGTTACAGGATTCAAAATGGAAGTCATTCACCATCACCTTGGCCTTAGTATTAGCATACATTGTTCCTCTCACCAAATCACCACACATGTTGACCATAACCATACTAATGGGCTGCGGTTAATTAGCATTTTACAATTAATGCCACACAAGTCCTTGCAGGAAATTGCCCTGGTAAGGACCTGGAGAGATGGCTAGTGGCTAAGACTGTTTGCTGTTCTTGCAGAGGATGCCAAGGTCAGTGTCCCAAGGTCAGGGTCCACAACACTGGGCAGGTGACAACTGTCTCTAACTCCATTTCAGGAGAGCCACTCTCCTCTGGCTTTCAAGGGCATTGCAGAAGACCCGCCAAACACCCAGTTACGATGGCTTTAGGGCAGCTCGCAACCACCAATCATTCCACACACACTTAAAAAATGAATTTCTAAAGCAACAATGCAAGATAATGAATCAAAAGGAAGGGTTGCCTGGTGATGAGGCATTGGCCACTCAGCACTGTGGGCTTCATTTTCCCCTCCCTAGTTTTGCATGTGTTGTATGATTTGCCATTGCTGGCTTTAGCTCTGGGATTTGGCCCTCTTCCCCACCCTCTGCCTCCCTCCATTTCTGGTTACTCATTAGTAACACAAGGATACCAGGCCACTTTCCCAGGTTTCTGTGTGGCTGAGTATCTCCTGAGATGACAGATGCTAAGTCTCACAGTATATGACTGTCTGCTCAATAAAAGTTGCCGCAATTATTTCACTGCCACCAAGAATCAGTGACTTTAATATCCAACTCCCATTGAGAAGGGAAATCAAGATAATTATCTGTCCCTGTGCTAAATAATCTGGGATCCAATGCCCTTTCGAGTCCCTGTGTAACCAATTTTGGCAGGAAGCACACTTTCCTGTTGAGTGTGCTCAGTTAGGTTGGAACTGAACTAAGACATCCATTCCCTTAAGTGCCTTGTTCTGGATGGAAATCTGTGCGCTGTATAAATGGGAGAAGGGTCACTACTCAAAGGCTATAATGTCTAAACTATGTAAGACAAACAAAACTCAGAACTCTCCAACATAATTTTCACCAACCTGTAGCCCATGAGTCCCAAGAGGTTATGTGCAGCAGAGTATAGCTACACATGTGGCCCAACACAAACTCACAAATATACCAAAAACACCATGATGGGAAAATTCTTTATAAGGGAGTACTTAACTACATTCTCAAACACAAACTTTATAGATATATTATCTACCAAACCCCACACACAAGTGATAGGAGGAGAGAACTAATTCCTACATGTTGTTCTGACCACCTCCACATGTGTGTGCACGCACACACACACACACACACACACACACACACACGCACACTTTTTAAAATAAAAATAAAAATTTTAAAGAAAGAAGAAAACATATCCAATGCTCCTAAGAGAGAAAGGAAATACTATCCGAGATGCTTAGACGCAATCTCCCTGTAAGGACCATGTTTCTCACTAGAGGGAGCTCAGCACCTATGGTCCCAAGCTAAACACACGGAACAGAAAGTCCTTCTCTTGGGAAGGAGATCGCAGGTGGGACTCTATTTCCCATTGTTAAATAATCCAAGTCTCACAGTGATCACTCCTGCCAGTCTCCTCTCTCTAACAATTGGCTTCTTCACCCTTCCCCTAGATGGGATTTCAGTCTCCTTTCGTCATTTTTTTTCTTGATGTATCTTGTTTATCTTGTCTAAGATGTATCTTGTTTATCTGCTTCTCTTCAAGACTGTATTTGCTTCTTTGCCCCTAGAGCTGTGTCTTGAACAGGAACAAGTCTTTAATTACATCCAGTGATCTAAGAAGTAACAGTTGGATGGTGACCTTGTTGCAGAAACTGGAGAACACTACCAGTCTTTGTGACTAAGTTACACCACAGGCTTCCTGATGCTTTTGATGATATGAGCGGCTGGCTGAGTTAACAGAAAGAGCAGAATTCAGATGTCATCAAAACTTCCATCACCTCCATTGAGCATTACAAACAGTATCTCCTCAGCTCAGTAACTTTTTCAAAAAGCCTTCCTGTGAGCACTTCCAATCCCGAATCTTCCTATGCACTCACTGGGGGTGGGAGTGTGCAGCTGTCAAGGGTTCTACTAGGTCCCAGCAAGTCCCTGGTACTGACTATAGAAAAGACATACATCCTATCCCAGGATTTACAGACTAGGTGGTACAAAATGTATCTATGCCAGCCTTACTTAGTTTAAAATTTGTCTTATCAGGAAACCAACTCCACAGTTCATTAGTCTGGTAAGGGATGGTGCTAAACCTTTCTGTCTACACCTCTTGGCGTAACTACTTTGGCTTCTTAGTAACGGTTGGCTTGCAGGAACTCAGCTCTTAGTGCCACACTGGGGGACACATGCTACCATAGCAACATCAAAAAAAATAAAGTTAGTCACCACAGTCCATTGTTATCTGGGGAGAGGCTGGAAATAATTTCAGGCACCTTCATTTTTGCTAGTTTGTGAAGATGAGCAGCTTTGCTTGCTGCCACAAGTGTCTGAAGTAAAAGGACAACCTAGCAGAGAGAACCAGGAGTGTCCCAAACCGCATGTCCTGCACTGCAGTGATGCTGGTACAGCTATTTGTTTCATTGTGATTCTTATGGACTGTACTTTAAAACTGTGACCTCAAGGACTGCTGCAATCTGAAATATATACATAATTTTAAAATTATAAGATGCTGAGATAAATAGTTAAAATAACATTTATTGTGGGAAATGGTCAAGTGCTTACCAAAAATGTGTGAGGCCCTGAGTATGAGACATACTACATCTTGAGTGGAAAATAAGACAATTTAGTTGTTAGCACAACTTCAAGCTTTTTTTTTTCTTTTTAGTACTGGTGACAGAACCTAGAGCTTCACAAAGGCTAGCACACACTCCTAGCAGTGAGCTATACCTCAGCCCTAATTATAGCTTTATTGATGCTTGGATGGGCCAACCCACTATGTTCAAGCCATCTGCCCCTTCTGTTGGCTCTATTTCCAGTTGTCTTTCACAAACAATTAACTGGAAATCCAAGGATCAAATCATAAAATCTCTCTTATAATTCTGAAAAGCTCAAAATAAATTACCTACCTAGTTACAGGTTTGATTGTAGCTGAACAGCTATTAAAAACTGTAGTGCTGGCTGAGGACACAGCTCAGGGGTAGCATACCTGCAGAGCCCTGGGTTCAATCCCCAGCACTACCCCACAGCCTCTCAGGACAAAACAATGAAGGGATGGTTAGTGATGACATAATAAAATTTAGCAAAAATGCCTGAATACAAAGCAAATGATAAACTGTGGGATTTTATAAATACCTTTTATTTATTACTTGACAGTTTCATACATGTACACAGAGTATCTTGAAGGTTTCCACCCAAGCTTTCTCTGTCTACCCTTCCTACTCCCAGCATATCCCCCTACTGCTCTCATTTTCTCTCTTTTGTTTTGTTTTGATTGAAGTGAGAGGAGGAGATGGTGGGGGTGGCATCCAGAGGGGAGAAGGAAGAGATGGGAAGTGGACAAGATCTAAATACATTCATTGTAAGCATGTATAAAATTGTCAAAGAATAAATGAATACAAAACTCATCAGAGAGGCAAAGGCAGAGACTGACCCTCTCTCCCAGGCCTAGTGGTAACTCAGTGCTTAAGAGCACTTGCTGCTAAACAAGCAAAAGGACCACAGCATAGCTGGCAGAATCCAGTGGGGTGGAGACCAGAGGCTCTCTGAGGTTTGTTGGCTTCTAGCTTAGCAGACAAAAACCGGAGTTCCAAGTTTCAGAAGAGACCTTCCCACAAACAAATAGACAAAGAGTAAGAGAGGACACTCAGTGCCATGATGTTGCATATGTGTACATGTGGATCTGCACACACACACACACACACACACACACACACACACACACACACACACACACACGAGAGAGAGAGAGAGAGAGAGAGAGAGAGAGAGAGAGAGAGAGATGTTCCACTTACCTCTACTGTGTAACAGTGCTGGCAGGTATTAACTCTACTGTTAGTGCCTGCTCCTCTTTTTAGTCTCTGTATTAACTGTAATAATGGTCCAAAGGAGAAAAGAATTCTTCTGACATAAGCTTCACTTTACATTTCTGTCAGAGAGTGAAGTAAGAGAGAGAGCAATAAAGAGGGGGGAAAAAAAGGCAAAGACCACATGTTTTCTCTCAAATAGGGGATCTAGATCTAAATATATGTGCATATACATATATTTATGTATACATATATGACATGAACAAACAAACTACTTTGGAGGAGCAAGGCAAACAGTGGGAGGTAGAAAAGAGAGGTTTGAAGAGCAGGGGAGTAGGTATGAGCAAGGATGACACATAGAAGATGTAACAAGTGTTAAATTCAGAGTGGGTATCCAACTCTCGAAGACACAGGGATGGAGATCAATGCAATTAACATGAGGTTTTTATTGATCCAGTGTACTGGGGTCATCTTGCATTCAGAGCAAAGGCAACCCTGAGGGAACAAAGCTCTTACTTTTTATACCTTTTCAGAACAGAGTTTTACAGCTTACAACGTGGACTGGTTACACTTTATCTTTCCCATTGTTCTTTTGTTTCTGTTGACCTTTCTCCTCCAGGAGAGGAGTAGATACCTGTTGCACATAGGAGGGGTAGGGGGAGATCCCCTCTCCCCGGGACGTTTCCTGGAACTAGGCATTTCTTGGGGATGGGTGTTTGCTCTGTAAACCCTTCTGAAGCTCTCTGTCTTTAGGTTTAATGGACATTCCTTGCTCTTTTGTATTTTTATGAGGTATCCCGGTTTGCTCAATTCTTACACAAGACCCACTGTTTGTAGCATAATGAGAAATATCAATGAAAATAGGCTGTCATGAATACATACACACTGGCTGAAAGAGCCCAAGTCCTATCCATTCACTCCATAGTGTTTTAGTTTCCACACAACTGATACCAATTCAATCACAAGAAATCTACAAGTTCTCACATGAATAGACAATCTAAACTTCACAGTCATACCTGAGATCACCATGAGAGTAACAGCTGAGCTGGTTTCTGTAGATAAATGACAACTAAGCAGGGGTCATTCTGTATTCCAGCACAGAAAGCAAGGACTGAGTGTCAAGACAGGGCTGTAAGAAGCACAGGGTCCCAGACCATTAGAATCTTATGTTACATGCAGCAACTTAGGGTTGTTCCAATTTCCTTCCCCCGGCCCCCCCGCCCCGATATTCTACTTTACTTTCCTTGGAAGGTCCTATCTTTCTCTATGGTCCCTTACTAGCGACCTTGTAACAGATCCCCAAACCTTAACACAACTGTTACCATTGATGGCCATAAAACTCAGCACATAGCCAGCAGCACCTGCTTAAAAAAAGAGAGAGAGAGAGGGAGAGAGAGAGAGAGAGAGAGAGAGAGAGAGAGAGAGAGAATCTATCAGAGTCCCTAGTTCTGAGAAAGTCTCTAAATGTACTATCCTTGTTTTTTGGTTTCTGTAACTCTGCTTCTGGCTAATTGTTCTTGCTAACTGAGCCGTGTCAACCCAGGATGTGATTTTGTGCTTAAAAATTCACCCTGTGAAAGGCACAGCGTGATCTGAAACACACATCGTGGTAGCCATTTGTCTAATAAAGACTTCCTATTGGCTTAAACCATTTCTGAGTAGACTTCTCTTGTGAATGCCCCACAACATCCTAACTTTTATGGGTATTGAAGGAACTCTAGCCAGCCCAAGCATGGCTAACATGGCTCTAACGTGCTTTGCCCTTCCACCCCATTCCCTCTGTCTTGCTAAAAAGCATTAGATTACATTCCTAAAGCTAGCTACCAAGGTCTGTTCTTTTATTTGTCCACTTACTCCTCCTGGCAGTGACTACTAAGGTCCAGCTATCCAAGTATTGAAGTCCAACAATCAAAAGCCCCCTTTGACTCACCAAACTAATATTTCCAGTGAAAAGTAGCCACCTCACTCTAACACAGGGTTCCCTCTTTTACCTTTACAAACTGTCCTTTTCCTATGGCCATGTCTGTCCTCTTTCTATCCAGATGCAGCCCTTTGTCACCCTACCTCCAGGACAAATATCTCTGCCCTCTCTCCCTTATTCCCTCCCCCTTCTCCTTCATCCTCTATCTCCTGTTCTTGCCTCTTATTCCCTGCCCTTTGTCCCTCTGGGGTAAATAAATCTTTGTGTTGAGAATTTGGTTTTGGGGTGACATGAGCCAACTCTGAGGGTCATTATAGGTATTCTAAATGAAACAAAAAGCATAAAAAGAACCACATACAAGAGAAAATATGCAAGGTTTGCTTTCTAGGTCTGAGCCACCTCACTCAGGATGGTTATCCAAGCTCTACTTATAGTTCAACAACTGAACAATGTTCCAATGTGTAAATGCACTATATTTTTCATTATCTAGTCATCAGTTGGTGAGCATCTAGGCTGTTTCCAACTTCCGTTTAGTATGAGTAGAGCAGCAATGAACATGGATGAGCAAGTGTCTCTATGAAAAATGGTAGAGTCCTTTAAGTGCCCAAGAGTTATGGTATTGCTAGGTTTTGAGGTAAGCTGGTTTTCAGCTTCCTGAGGGACCTCCACATCAATTTTCATAGTGGCGATACCAGTTTTGCTCTCAGCAGCAATGAATACTGGTTCCCCTTTCTCTGAAGCCTCACCAGAATCTACTATCATTTGTTTGATTAATCTTGGCCATCATCTTGCCTAGGGTAGGATGAAATCTTAAAGCAGCTCTAATTTGTATTATCTTGATAGCTAAGGTTGTTGGATAGTTTCAAGCATTTCTCAGTCAATCGTGTTCCATACTTTAAGAATTCTTTGTTTTCAGAGACTGCCCCACCTGGGGATCCATCCCATATACAGTAACTATTGTAGATGCCAACAAGTGCTTGCTGACAGGAGCCTGATATAGCTGTCTCCTGAGAGGCTCTGTCAGTGTCTGGCAAATACAGAGGTAGATACTCTCAGTCAACCATTGGACTAAGCACAAGGTACCCAGTGGAGCCCCATAGGAGGAACAACATTATGAACCAACTCGTACCCTCAGAGCTCTCAGGCACTAAACCACCAACCAAAGAGTACATGTAAGGGACCCATGGCTCCAGCTGCATACGTAGCAGAGGATAGCCTTGTTGGACATCACTGGGAGGAGAGGCTCTTGGTCCTGTGAAGGCTCAGTGCCCCAATGTAGAGGAATACCAGGACAGGGAAATGGGAGTGTGTGGGTTGGTGAGCAGGGGGAGGGGGCATGGGATAGAGAGTTTTCAGAGGGGAAACTAGGAAAGGGAAGAACATTTGAAATGTAAATAAAGAAAATATCTAATAAAGACAAAAAGAGAATTCTTTGTTTAGATTCATGTCTCTTTTTTAAATTGGCATTTCTTGGTGCCTAGCGTTTTTATTTTTTTGTATGTTCTAGATATTATCCCTCTGCTAGATGGACAAAGTTTTGGTAAAGTTGTTTATTCTATTGGGACAGGAAGATTTTGTGAACCCCAAAAGACCAACAGGGAGCCTTTTCTGATGTAATTGCATTAGGACCTCTTTATTATAAATTCGGGCTTGGGTTCTCCTCCAACCCAACCCTGACACAGCAGTATGGGAAAGCAGAGCAGCTTTAAACCCTCAGCAGGACAAGGTTTTATAGGAATTGGAAGTAAGTGTTGGGGGAGGAGTCTGTCCAGCCTGCCAAGTACCTAATAGAATGACTATTGTAAACCAACATGTGGGTGTTCTGAAGCAAGACCATGAACAATCACAAATGATCTGAAAGTACATCTGAAACAATCAGACCAATCTTTGATTTAACTGTTGCTAGAAAGTAGCTAGGGAGTAACTCTGGGGTATGGGGGAAGAACAACCCATGAGTCCTTCCTGGTACATGGGTACAGCTTGGGTTTATCTGCAGATCAAATTCTCCGGCTTTTTTTTTTTCTTTTAAGATGGAGACTAGGCCGACGATGAAGTAGGCTTGGCCTCTCAGTTCTTCCCATTCTGTAGGCTACCTCTTCAGTCAAATAATGGTTTCCTTCGCTGGACAGAAACCTTTTAGTCTCAGGAGGTCCCATTGACTCTTTGTTAATCTTAATGCCTGCATCACCAGGGTCTCATTCAGGAAGTTTCTATGCCAATGAATTCAAGCCTATCCCTCACTACTATCTCTTCTATCACATCAGGGTATATGGTCTTAAGTTAAGATCCTTAATCCACCTGGAGTTGAGTTTTGTTCATGATAATCGATGTGGATCTATTATCATTCTTCTAGATCCAGGTATCCAGTATGACCAGGAAGCTGAAGATGATGTCTTTTCTCCAGTGGTTTTTCTTTTTCTTTTGTTTTTGTTTGTTTGTTTGTTTGGTTGGTTGGTTGGTTGGTTTGGTTTGGTTTGGTTGCTTCTTTGTCAAAAATCATGTGTCTGTCAGTATGGAATTAGATCTGGGTTTTTTATTTTGTTTCACTGATTAGTGTATTTGTCCTGATGCCCATCTCATCCAGTTTCAGTATCATAGCTCTCTGTAGTACTACTGATTAGAATCTGGGGAGATGATATCTCTAGCCGTTCCTTTACTGTTCAGGAATCTGGGATAGTGATATTTCCAGCTGTTCCTTTATTGTTCAGGATTCTTCTATCTATAGCAGGTTTTTGTTTGTTTGTTTGTTTGTTTGTTTTGCTTCTATATGAAGTTAAGATTTTTTTCAATTTCTGTAAGGAATAGTGTTGCCATTTTGATTAGGGTTGAACTGATTCTGTAGATTGTTTTTGGTAGGTTAGCCATTTTCACAATCTTAATCTTACCAATATATGAGCATGAGTGATCTTCCAACTTCTAATACCTTCTTCAATGTCATTAAGTTTTTGTTATTCAAGTCTTTTACTTCATTAGTTAGAGGTTGTGAGTGCTACTCTTGGTTGTCAACTTGAGTATATCTGGAACTAACTAAAGCCCATGTGGCTAGGTACACCTGTGAGAAACTATTTCTTAATTAAATCCTTTGTAGTGGGAATACCCATACACTTGTAATATAGATCTCTTGAGGTCGGAAGATCCACCTTTAATCTGCATCACATCTTCTGCATATGTTAAAGACATGGTATAAAGAAGCTTGCTATCTTTGCCTGCTTGCTCTTACTTTCCCTAGCAAGCCCATTTCTTCACTGGCATTGGCATGTCCTTCTTCAGGATTCCAGAAAATGCTGAAGACCAGCTTGAGACATTGAGTTCATCCTGGACTGAACAACTGCTGGATTCTTGTAGGTTCCAATGCTTGGTAGTCATTGCTAGATAAGCTGCCATTCTAATATATACTTGTTCTGTATTTTAATAAATTTTGCTCAGATAGATGATAGATAGTCATCCAAAATCATTCTACCAGTTCTGTCTCCCTAGAGAACCCTGACCAACACAAATTTATCCCAATATATTTTATTATACCCAACTAGACACCATATGTTACCAAATAAAATCCCTAGTACCAGGAACGGGTTACCTATTTTTGAGCTGTTGGCTGGTAAGTTTCCATAGATGCCCCCTCCCCAACATTACAGGTTACTGTCAATGATATTGGTTACCCTCAAAAACCTATGACCCCATTGCTGAAGATACCATATGCTTATGACATAGAACATGGGTAATATCTAGCTAGTACTTAACTGGAAGCTTCAGCCTGCTCAATGACACACATAGTGCTGGAAGATATTATACACACTACCAGAAGAGAGAAGCAATCCTTCAACTTGCCCCAGTATGAGCCCTGCAATTCACAATAGTGACCTGCCTGGCAAGACATGTCCACTCGTACAAGAAACAAAGTGTTTCATTTAAACCAGCTTCATTTAAAAAATATTTTAGGCATAAAGATGGAACCCATAGCTAATATTGTCAATGAGGCTGAGCACCTGAAGCCAAATCGTTCACAGGCCCTAGGGGGAAACCTGCTACTATTCTGCTAAGTGGACATAGCAATAAAATGACTCATGCTGTCATGCCCCATAGATTAATACATCACTTAAATTTCAGCAGAGAAGTTTTTCTTACAGTAGCTGGCAATTAAGACACTAGGGTCAATGAGCAGAGAATGAGAGGCTTTAGAATACTCATCCTAAATGAGATTGTAATGTTGCATACCCTCAGGACTCATGAATCTGTGTGGAAGAGAAGAAAGAAGGATTGTAAGAACCAGAGGTCATGGCTGACTTCAAGAAAACTGTGTTTTCAAAGCACAACAGAGCAGGTGTGCATATGAACTCACAGAGACTGCAATACGCATACACCGCCACACCGGCATGCTTAGACTTTCTGAGAACTGGTGTTGGCTGAAGTTGACAAAATCCCCAGTGTGGGTCTTCACTGTCTCTGGGGCTGACCTAAAGTCTCCAGGGCAGCACGGAGCTGCTGAGACAAAAAGCCTCAGATCTTGAGCACTGGGCAGGAGAAAGGAGCTGGTGCGGCCTCTGCAGAGCAGCAGAGACAGGCAGGCAGGACTGTGGGGCAGGGGGTTCAGTACATGGGGGACACTGCTGTCTCTCCCAACATGCCTTCTTTCTCTTCTTTCTCTGCCATTAGAGCTGTTCTCATACACTATGTCAGTTCTATATCTCACAAAGCCGAGACTCTGAAGAGTCACCTCCTACAGAGGTACACCAAGGAGTATAAACAGCACCTGGCAGTGAAGGTCACGGAGACAAGAGGATTGGGTCTCAGCCACTCTGCCTGTGCCCGGAACTATGCTGTTACTGCACCAATGGAGTCTATGTGATCTGAATGAGCTGGTTCATTCTGTGTGGGCACAAAGACCAACAACTCAGAACAGTCAATCACCAGTAGTATTCGGAAGATTCTCACAGATTAAACCGATGTGTCTAGGAGGACGACTTGAGGACAGATACCTGTGATCTTTCTGCCTTAATCACAGTGAGAAACCTTTCCACAGGGAACACTCTCACCAGGACCTACAGTGTTTCTCAGGCAGGATGAAGAAGTTTAGATCACGAGTGGTTATTCCTAAAGTTCTGCGTAGTTACTGTTACTAATGAGACAGTTATATAGTAAATCAGTACGGCGGTGGCTGTGGTCGGCGGTGGCTGTGGTCCATGGCTCCAGGGGTATCCAGCGAAGCACGATTTTGAGCTGGGATGTCAGAGCAGATGCTTTAGGCACCTCCACGCTGACAAAGCCTTTTCTTGTGAATTGTGAAGTATTAGCCTCAAGCCCTTTTCCCTTTCAGTAGAATAAAAAGAAGAGGAGGAAGTAATGCACATGCTGCCTTCTGGCAAGAAATGGAAGGAGAAAAAAAAAACCTTCTACAAAAACCATCTAAAGAATTAACTAGTGGAAGCCCTGGTTCAAATAAATCAGTTGTTGCTGATGCAAAACGTCCTTCTGAAGAGTTTAGCCCTCCACTGCATCATGGTCATCCACAAAGCCATAGGTGAGGTGAGCTGATGGACAGGTATCTGAAGTCTGGAGCACTGAGCACGACAGAGAAGGCTGCGTCTCTCAGTCTCATGTTTCCATGGTCCCACTTGGCTGTGGTACAGAACTTCACCTGATGAGTGTTGTCCCCCCACCCTGTCATGTAAAAATGATCTTTGACTTAGCCAGGTCATCTTTTGAGGGTTTTGTAGAGATCTGAAGAATCACAAGTAAGTATCTACTCAAATCATCTCCCATCATAAAAAGAAAAACAAAAAGGTGTTATGTTGTTATTCTCTGGAAATTCTGTTCCTCTCAGATAATCTTTTGACATAACGGAGAGATGTGAGGCCAAGAGAACTTCAGTCGTATGAGATCATGTTTTCAACAACATTGAAGATCCTTCCTTGAAGTGCTCAAGTAGAGCCAGGGAGATGATGGCTCCATGGATAAAGTACGAGCCCTGACTGTGTTAGGACAGATGGCATCTATAATCTCCAGGAAGCACATGAAAACTGAGTATAGTTGTACAGGTCTCTATTCCTAATGCTCTTCATGTGAGACAGAATGCGGAGACAGGAGAATCCCTGACAGCTCACAGTGCAGCCACCTAGGCAGACACAGCAGCACAAAGAGATTCTATTTGTCTAAATCACAAGGGAAGGGCAGACACAAGGGAAGAGCTTTCCTCTGATACCGATTGGAGAAAAAAAATAGAAAGAAAATTCCAAATATTTCAGTATAGAGAAAGTTCTGAAATACCTCAGCTATTTTTTCCTTTGTTACATCTGGCTTTGCAGCCTGACTGATCCCAATTTGAGATCCTGCTGCTGCGGCTCCCAAATGCCGAGATCAATATCTGTGCATCACCAAGGCTGCTTTGCTCTTTTTTTTTTTTTTTTTTTTAACTTTTTATTGGTCCTCTGCGGCACTTTTTAGCTTTCCAGATCATTGGCTGATCCCTTTCTTACCTTGTTTGACTCGGTATCTTTTCTTGAAGGAGGAAGAGCTTCAAATCAAGCTACAGTGCTCTGTCTCAATTAGACACAGTCTTCCTTGGCCATGAGCCCGTGCAGTTAACAATCCACATACTAACAAAATACAATGAAGGTTCGGGAGCAAGGTGCTCAGTTCCATTTCAGAAGGAAAAGACAAGCAAGAAAGGGGTAGGTGGTCCCAGCTCATAACGCTGTCACTATGGCTTTGCTGTGCTCGGTCCACAAGCTGCCCTCGACAGGACCCTGCCAGAAGCCAGTCGGGTCCACATCTTCCACTTCCTTTCTCTGAGTGAGGCCTCTGTTGCTCCCCACCATTACTTCCTTGTTTTCCTTAGAGTTTGTCTTCCAAGTGTGAGTCCCCACATGCTGCACTTCAACTCTATTTGGGTCTACCTTTCTTGAAATGCAACTGTAATATATGTAAGTTTTTTCAGTTTTGAATGAGAAATTTTTTTTTTGTCAAACATGGAAGCAAAAGTAAAGGAACAAATATCACTGGACAGACAGATGGCTTAGTGGTTAAGGCACGGGCGGCTCTTCCAGAGATGGTGAGTTCAATTCCCAGCAACCACATGGTGGTTAACAACCATCTGTAATGGGATCCGAGGCCCTCTCCTGGTGTGTCTGAAGACAGCTATAGTGTACTCGTATACATAAAATAAATAAATAATAATTTTTTAAAAAAGAACAAATATCAAGTAGCAATTAAAAGTCATAGACAGACAGTGAACCATCATCAATGCAGGTCTTTAAAATGTCCATCAGAGATGACTGGGGAAGCCATACTAAAGTTTCTGACTAGGAGCTGAATCAAGCCGAGCTGATTGTTCTCTGGATATGCTTCTGGACTCCTGACCCAACACAAGCAGTTTTATACCAGGGGACAGACATGGTAACCTCGCCAGTAATCATTTGCCTTCTAGCTGTTTCCAGGACACAACATTCTTAATTGCCTGGGTTGTTTGTTGTTCTCTTTCTTTCTGTGACAGGGGCAGTGAGCTAGTCTGCTCCAGAACAAGGGACACTTGGAGAATGTATGAAATAAGACCTCTTTGTTCATTCTCAGACAGCCTTCTTGTCCAGTGTGGGATTATACAAACATTTTACATATCAAAAGATGCTGCCTGAATCAGTTGCAATGATTTGCTCGCTCTTCCAAATATAAACAGCAAGCATGTGAGAGGAAGCTCTGGAAAGTACAAAAGCAAAATGCTCTATGGCACAGACCTGTTTAAGCACTAAATAAAATCCACGGGGTGTCTTAACTGGTTGCTTTAAAGGCTTTTGTTAAAACTACATTTTCTAATTAACACCAGGTGCTCCTAAAAAATATGATGACTACACTGCTGGTTTTCTAAGAAAAAAAGCTCCTACATAATCTCATCTATTCGATGGAATGACTGAAATTCAAGAGCCAGAGGTTAAAGAGTTTGCCCACCAGACACAGTACCTGAGTATCACTTCTTTTTTTTTTCATTCTCAATGTCTTGTTTATTGTGAATTCCTCAACAGAAC
Organism: Montemys delectorum; assembly: GCA_019843815.1. NCBI lineage: Eukaryota > Metazoa > Chordata > Mammalia > Rodentia > Muridae > Montemys > Montemys delectorum. Next base: position 7,705 of record JADRCD010229995.1, on the reverse strand, counting down.
TAACATGGGGAAAGCAATAATCAGACTGTTTACTTATATTGTTCCACAAGGCCTGGTGGACTCTGTTTTTAACATTCCCTTTTGCCCTAGCTCTGTTCCTCAGATTGAAAAATCTGAATAGCCCCAATTCACTGATTGATTCTTTCTTCTTCCTATTTATTTCTGCTATGGAATTCCTCTGCAGACGTTTATGTGTTTGGTTCGAGTCTTCAACTCAAAGATTCCTCTTTGGTCACTATTTATAGTTTCTAGAAAAATCCTTTAAGAATGATGAACTAGAGAGGACAGAGGAGGGCACTTATCCTAACAAAGCTTTCTCAAAAGTACCTATACCTTATTGGGTCACTGTACACGAAAGGGATTAAGAAAGACAGAGACAGGGGGAGAGAGAGGAAGACACCAAGAGGGTAAAGGAAAGAAGAAGAGGAGGGGGAGGAGGCATGGTAAAAAGTAGAGGACAGGGGAGGACAGGGGAGGACAGGACAGGACAGGAGTGAGAAGACAGAGAAGAGGAGAAGAGATGAGGCAGACAGACCAAGATGGAAGGAAAGTAGGGAGAAGAGAGGAGGAAAGATGGAGAAGGGAGGGAGACTGGGGCTTGTCCTTGTTTCAGAATTAAAGTTTGGTATTGAAAGAAATATCACTCTGCCCACTGAGGGGGTTTGATTCCCACCAACAGGACACACCTCTCTTCTGCATATGTATCTCTGTACAAGAAATCAAGGCCATGTTCCCAGCCAGGACAGAGAGCTGATGAGGTTTATCATTATTACACTTGGATGTTCAGTTGCAACACTCACCTTGCAGAAATCCATGATGACCATGTCCCTAGGAAGCAGTGGGTTGTGGGAATGGGTTTCTCTGACTTACACTGGATGTTCAGTTGCAACATTCACCTTGCAGAAATCCATGATGACCATGTCCCTAGGAAGCAGTGGGCTGTGGGAATGGGTTTCTCTGACTAGCAACCTGGTTATTTGCAGTCTGCGAGGATGCTGACCCTTCCTGCCCAATTTCCCTGGTATCTGGGCTATAATACTATGTCCTTTACAGGGATGTTGGCAGAATGAAGCAGCAGGACTAGGGTCTAGCTCAGTGGCAGAATGTGTGCTCAGCATGCTTGAGGCCTTGGATTCCATCCCCAGTAACATGGGGAAAAGTAACAAAGTATGGGATCCATTAGCTTATTCAATGGCAATTAAATGTTACTTTGTTCTTCATTGATGTCACTAAGTTTCAGTCAGCAGTCTGAATGCAAAGGGGAAAAATAGCACTTAGAACAGTTTTCAGCTGAATGTGGGGGAAGAACTTTCAAACAGATCTGTTCAAAAGCATCTAGCTCTGTCTTGGGATATAATAACACTTAGGCACCAGGATGTTGAAATAGAGTTACACAATTTAAAAGAAAAAAAAATGCTTGGAACACCTATGTTCCCACTATAATGATTCTTTCCAAACCACCTGACCATGGAGAAACACATCTGTACTGCCAGGATTTGGGCAGCTGCAGTAGGAGGCAAGCAGAGGCTACACAGTTAGACTGTGTCAGGTTGCTAAATCTTTACAACTTTGCCTGTCAAATGTGAGCATCCCCTCAAGGACAATTAAGTCACCTTTACCATCTGGTTGACATCATGACTCCAACACTGTAGTGAACATACTGGTCCCCTTTCATAAAGAATATTTCACAAGTGGCTCTGGAAAGTATTGCAAAGATAATGGTGAGACACTCACTAAGACTACTAGGATAACTGGGTGGGGAGAGTGGGAGCCATTGCCATGGCAGCCAATGACATCTGATCTCATCCCTAGGTGGAGGACTATCAGCCTTCAGTGAGCTTCTTATACCAGGGGCTTACGGCTGGGACATGGCTCAGTTGGCTGAGTTCTTCTCTTTCAAGTACTAGCCCCTGGGTTCAATTCCCAGCACTACCAAACTCTGTTGTAGTGGTGTCTGCCTCTAACTCAGTCCAAGGGGAGGTGGAGGCAGGATAAGGAGTTCAGAAACTTTCTGGATTACCTAGGCACTATGGGCCAGCCTGAGTTATTATATTCTACTATAATAAAAAAGCAATATTAGTTATTGCAATAAAGGAGTTTTCCACTCCTTAACCACATTTTATTTTCTCCAATTGCAAGTCTGAAGTCATGTCACCATCCAGATCAGCAAGATGACTCTCACAGATTTGGGGTAAATATAAGTCATACCCATGCAACCTAAACCAGTGAGAATGTGTGTGTGTGTGTGTGTGTGTGTGTGTGTGTGTGTGTGTGTGTGTATGAGAGAGAGAGAGAGAGAGAAAGAAGAAGAAGAAGAAGAAGAAGAAGAAGAAGAAGAAGAAGAAGAAGAAGAAGAAGAAGAAGAAGGGAAAGAGGAAGAGAGAGAAAGAGAGACTATGCTAGAGGCTCTGTAAAGTTCTCTTCTTCTACCATGTGGGAACTCATGAATTCTGCTTGTCCAGCTTGGTGGCAAAGGCTTGTCCCAAACTTGTCCCAAGTTGTCTGCCCAATTTTCTGTGTTTGAACTACCCACTGAATTTAATCAGGGTTTCTTGCTTGTTCATCCCATGCTCTATACTGTTGAAGAATAACGATTCTCACCTCCAAATAGTTAACTACAAATACAGCTCGCTCATCAGCTAGGTGTGGGCAGGAATCCCTACCCTATGCATGCTAAAATGCCAAAGGGCTCCACCTTGTGGAGTTTTAGTGGAGGTAACCACAGCTGCTGGGCTTTCATGAATGCAATGGCCTCCTCCTGTCCAGAAGAGAGGTTGTCAGAGCACTCTTCCCCAGCCTCCATCTCTTAGATTGTTTCTGCCTCATTTCCCATCATATCCCAAGAGGTAAACCTTGTCACAGTATCTAATGTAAACAGTGTGTGTGTGTGTGTGTGTGTGTGTGTGTGTGTGTGTGTGTGTGTGGTATTGCAGATGTCTCATTTAGGGACAAACATTCAACATATGTTCTTAATACGTTGACAAGTTGTAGTAGAACTAATTTAAACTTATTCTCGACTAACTTACAAATAAATGAGACTCAGACTGGTTATTTTATTTGGCTTTGACAATTACTGAGGTTAACTCCTAACCTATTCTTCTAACTGCCAGCCTGGCTACCTCCTGAGCAGTGTACCTCAGATACTTGCTGTTTCTCCTGGCCACAGGCTCATGGTCCATCTCTCCTCATGGAGGCTTCCTCCTCTCCCCTGTTCTTACTCCTTCCTCTTCTCATCTCTCCTCACTCCCCTTCAATCCATCTTCAACTGGGTAACTCAAAACCCACTCACTAATCCCTCCAGTAATTATCAGTAGTCAATTTTATTTAACCAGTAGTTTTAAATCAAGGAACAAAGTTTGCCCAACAAAAGCCTGTAAATTCGAGAATTTACTCATAGGTCTAGACCTTTGGGTACAGAATTTAGCATTACAACACAATACATAGCAACAGATCAAACCTCATCAACAAGTTATGAGTCAATGCATTAGCCATTGCCTACTGCAAAAGATGCTTCTCTGGCCAATGTGGAAAACTGGTGGTGACCATTCAGTCTCTGGGAATGGCACAGGAGTGTGATACAGACAGCCCCATCAATTAGCAAGAAGTCTTGGAGCTTCCAGCTGCTGGCAAGGCCCTCCCTAGATTGTCTTGCAGAACTCCCCATGTGTGCTTGCTGATCTGTGTGTTCAAATGTGTTGTCATAACAGGACAGTTAGGGTTTCCTTGTGTGGCAACATAATATTTATGGATTTAAAAGAATTGGAAATGAAAATACAAGATAAAGAAAGTAATAAAAATTGGCCTGGCCATGAGACTTCTGAGGAGCCAAGATGCACGAATAAAACATATTTGGTTCATATTTCAGTTTCTCCTGAGTAAGTTCCCATGCACAGTGTAACAGTAACTCCTACAGTTGATCTGATAATTATGGCTAGTTCCCTCAAAGTAATTTTGACCCTTTCTGCAGTTACCCTCCCTATGTCCTGATGATAGTCTAGAGAGAGTTAATGATCTAAGAAAAATGCATACAGCCAGAAAGTTTTCAGAATTAATGGGAGCAACATATACCAATGGTTCTGATTTCATCTGCTGTACCAAGGACCAGACCTATAACAGCAGAGGTCAGAGTATGGTCAGGAGAGGATAAGAGTTATGCTGTGTCCATCATAATATCCAAGTTCCCAAGATATGTAGCATATTGATTTATAGGAAGGACTTAGTATGCCCTTTTAGGTGCTGAATCTGTAAAAAGATAGATTGGCTTGATCCTCCATTGCCTTATATAGGTACCTAAATAGATGGACAAAGGATAGTGTGGAAGGGTGAAAAAAAAAAGAATAAAGATTTCCTCTGTTTAGAAAGGCTAGTCAGACAAGCTCTGCAGCCAGTCCCACAACACCCAGAGGAAGCTCCACTCCCAGGCGCTCTGAAACTCTCAGGATCAGAGGTGGGGGGGACCCAACATCTCTCCCAACACCAGGAGTATCTGGGACCTGCCAGACCAGGCACACAGGAACTCTGCCAGCAGAGTGGCTCGGGTTCTTTCTGGTCTCTCTGGGCTGGTGTCCTGAGCTGACCTTGGGCTCAAGCTCTACAGCCAGTCCCACAACACCCAGAGGAAGCTGCTCCACTCCCAGGTGCTCTAACAAGCCCAAGGTCACAGGATACCAAAATCACAGGGTCACAGACACTGCCTGAGTCTGAGGAGTTC